>JACXGJ010009352.1:0-11542 GCA_016801105.1 Esox niger
CTCCATTCTCCCCCTCTCCCATTCTTCCCTCCCTCCCTCCCAACTCCATTCTCCCCCTTCCTCCATCCCTTTCATCCCCATTATCTCCCT
Organism: Esox niger; assembly: GCA_016801105.1. Taxonomy (NCBI): domain Eukaryota; kingdom Metazoa; phylum Chordata; class Actinopteri; order Esociformes; family Esocidae; genus Esox; species Esox niger. The sequence continues at coordinate 91 of JACXGJ010009352.1, forward strand.
GCCTCCCTCCCACCCATCTGTTTGTCTCTACACTTCCATAGAAGGCTAATCAAAAGGCCAGCCAGGGCACAGCCAGGGCACAGCCAGGGCACAGCCAGGGCACAGCCAGGGCACAGCCTCATCATTAATGTTGGCAGCCTGGTACAAAGGCAGATAGAGAAGAAACAGAGTGAGCTGGTCACTAGAGGGAAGCGGTCAGCTCCTGGCTGTTTTGTGGGACTGATTGAAGGTTCTGAGCTCAATACCTCTTCAATAGACCCCATCTCACATCACAAGGCAGGTGAGTCATGAGTCCAACAACCAGATAAAATTGCTAGTTCAGTTTGCTGACAATATATGAGATCAAATATAACAGCGGTTTGACTTCCAACCAAGTTTGAATCATTTACATTTCTAAAGGCCTAAACATTCAAATTCAACTTTAAACTCCAGTCCTTTTCTGCAACAGTCAACAATTAGCTTGAAAGTGTGTTTCTAAATGGTTAACAAGCTAGTTACCTACAACATGATTGGATCAAACTATTGACAGTAGTAACTGGCAAGTGACAATATTCCAAATAATGGTTAAAAAAAACACTTCTGGAGCGATCAGATCACAGTACATGGTACCTGGAATCAGATTTGTATCTGAATTTAACCCACTAGGAATTTGCTCTGAAATGTAGCCTGAAATATCCAATTCCACATCGCTTTTGGCTGTCCAGACTGCAGGAAAAAAAAGCTTGTTCAGATCAGAATTTTTCCATGGATGCCATCAATTTAAGGATTCCCCCGGAACGTTCTACAAACAAAGACATTTCGTTTTTCTCTACCCCTTAATCCTTGAGTAACATTAACCCAAACTAACCCCAAAACCTTATCCTAACCCCAATATTAATTCTAACCCAAATCCTAATCCTTAAGCCGATAATTACCTTATTCCTCATAGGGACTAGCAAAATGTTCCCACAAGGTCAAATGTTCTTTGTTTTACTATCCTCACGGAGATTCTTAGTACCCACAAGGATAGTAAAACACACGCGCACACACACACACACAGAGATAAGATGTAGCAGCAGCAGGTGAGTATTGAGAAGAACAATTCTTCAAAGGCTTTTGTCTGCCAGAAGCTGAGCATTCGTCTATGGGGATAGCTGATTACTATCCCCAGAAAATGCAATTCTCCACACCGCAAAGCAGGCCTGCTAATCTCACAGCTCATTAAACGAGACAGCACCGTCCATCTCTCAGGAGGCAACAATTAACGATAAGGCAACACAGCGAGGGCCCCGGCGCACGCAGAACCATCCACATCTCAGAACAGGGAGCTCGTAGGAACCTTTCTCTATTTCCCGAAAAGGGAACGATCGCCACTTTGTAACTCTCTTCAGACGGCCCTTTCCCTTGGCGTGCTGGGGCTGCTGATCTAGCCGGGACACTCAAAGGAAAACCACACACTCTGTGCTGCTAGGGCTCTTTGATTATGGCGCTGAAGGCACACGGTTACTCTGAAGATAAGAGCTTTACCATTTACTGGGGAAAAACCACCACATGCCCACAGTAGCCGAACTGCGACGGAGCGGTCTGCTGGGATAAGCATCCACAGTATGTCATTAGGGATGAACCAACTTATGGGCGTGATGGATTTGAATGATGAAGAGTCCCTGCCACCTGGGAAGGATAGCTGAGCAGCTGGTAACGCAGGCAGGCCTGTGGGAGGGGCCGTGTCCTGACATGTCTGGCTGCTGAGCTGCTGGTAACGCAGGCAGGCCTGTGGGAGGGGGCCGTGTCCTGACATGTCTGGCTGCTGAGCTGCTGGTAACGCAGACAGGCCTGTGGGAGGGGCCGTGTCCTGACATGTCTGGCTGCTAAGTAGCTGGTAACGCAGGCAGGCCTGTGGGAGGGGGCCGTGTCCTGACATGTCTGGCTGCTGAGCCGCTGGTAACGCAGGCAGGCCTGTGGGAGGGGGCCGTGTCCTGACATGTCTGGCTGCTGAGCTGCTGGTAACGCACGCAGGCCTGTGGGCCTCACTGGGTTTTCGCGGGCCGGGTCCATCTGGTCATGCTTCAGACCTGGATTAGGTTTACCAGACTGGATTCAACACAGACACATTGTTGAATTATCAGAACTTGTTCACCGGGCTTAGCCAGAAGAAGATTGGTCACCACTCTGAGATCTAGATTTCGTCCTAAATTTCAGCCTTCTTGGGAAGTTTTTTGTAGCCACTGAAATTCAACAGTGTTGTTGTTCAGCTCCTGGGGGCTGGATGTTATGTAAAAGCACTTTGTAGAAACTGCTGTTGTAAAAAGGACTTTCTAAATACATTTGATTGATTGGTTTGGCACCAACGCACCTCCAAGACGTCGTCCCGATTCATTTTCCAGGTTGATCAGGTTTTCAAATGTCTCACTGTACCACATTTCTAATTGTCTGCCACTGCCATTCATCATCATCATCATCATCATCATCATCATCATCATCACGACTAAGGTAGTAAGCAGTCTGCAGTCAGAAGTCCATATGATTACTGTGTCGCCAGAATTCATGGGCTCATATACCTGGCTGTGTGCGGCAGACAGCCCTGCATTTGACCTTGATGTGCACTGAGTGTCCCCACAGAACAGCTGTGTGCATGGGCCTAAACATCTGGCTCTGCCGTGCCGAAGGGAGAGGACCCAGGGCATTAGACTTAATTAAAGTGATTTATGGCCGTGAGGACGAGCATGTCGTCAGGAGCCGGGCTGGCTGGAGAGCAGGCATTATGGAAGCCAAACCTCCACTCGGTCAGATCCCCTATGGTAATCAGCGGCGTTAAAACATCTCATACCGTAGGCCGGCGGAGACGGCGCCGTTACTGATGTACAAAAGCTACAATAGATTACAAAAGGTTTCTGTTAGAAACCAAATTCTGCAAATACCAAGTGGCATCAGGCACCTAGAAGAACGTGGCGGAATAGGAGGCAAATGGATGTGTAGGGCTCTTTAAAAGCCTTTTTCTCTGGTGCTTTTGTGCTTCATCTTTTCGGCAAAAGCTGACTTAACTTTGATCAAATCTCGCTGCAGGACACAGTGGCCTCTTTCCGTGGAGAGAGTGCGCATGCACGTCTCTGTGCGGTGTGAACATCGTGTGTGTGTGTGTGTGTGTGTGTGTATTTGGGGGTGGGTGGGTGTGGAGGGATAGAAATCTGTGGTTTGTTCTCTCTCCATGGGCAAGCACCCCAGGTCCCAACCCACTGATGACATCCAGCATCTGAGCCTGCAACCAACCAGCCACACAGCTATTCAGATGTGTGAATTCAACAAGCAACAGCGAAGAGGAGAAAATAGGACTGTTGCCAAGGAAGGCTGTATCTCTTCTACAGCCATTAGTGAAGAAGCATTTCAGTAGGCACCAAGGGATTATCTAGATTTTTTTTCTGAGATATACTTTCTGCCTTTGTAATATCATTATCTGTCCTCATACACTGAGCTAATGTCTAGTCTTATTGTTAAGCCACTATACAAAATTGCCTGCCCATTAGGGCAAATATCGAATCATATCATAATACAAACTAATGCACCCACATTGATAACATTCAGTATGCTAGCTCCGGGACTGATGTACAGACCCGTTAGCTCCCGCTGAGTCTGACCTGTTTCCGGCTTTTCTCCAGGGCGTTCTCGAGCTCACGTTTGGCTGCAACCGTCTCCTGTTGGTGGGTCTGCCGTAGATGTTCAATGGCTGAGGCATGGAGGTGGTTGAGCTCAGACCGCAGAGAGGCTAAGAACCGGGGAGAGACAGAGACCGGGTCCTTAGAGAGCTCCCCTCTATTTATTACACAATAGAACAGGCCACCCTGGCTAATTAAAACCCATTCATCACGCTTTGATCTCCTGCCTCTAATAAGCTATGTGACAGAATGTTCCCTTATTGACCTTGATTCCTACAGAGAAGAGTGTGAGGCTACAGTATGTTCAGCAGTATTGTGTGGTTTAGCTTCCAATAGCTTCTTCCAAGGGCTAGAACCACAACAAAGTCTAGCATAGTCTTCTATTACTCCATCTGACCCTTCTCTCAAGGTCCTGTATCTTTTTTCTACTTGATAGCAGATGACCTTTCATCCTGAAAACCACCCAGAATACGGACTAAGTGAAACTCTAATCCCTGATTCAGTTTTTTTAAAACCCATTCTGAACCCAGTTAACTTCAGCCACCACTCGCTAAATGAATAAAAGTAATCAGGGCTTGTAGGCATGCTTGAAATCAATTCCATGTGGCCTAAAGTAGTCTGGCTGCGTAAGCCCATGCCTCTGGTGAACATGTGATGCTGCGCATGTTTCAATCTGTCCACTGCTGCCAGTAGGAAATCTAAATATCTTTCCCCATTTCCAGTCAATTAAATCTTGATAAAATACTTTTAAAAAAAAGATCCCGAATTCTTAAAAGGTGATTTGACCACAAATTTAAATGTGGTCACATGCCCAAAACTCAGATTTTTAGCTATTAGTGGCTAAAGCAAGAGGACGATTGTAACATTTAAATTCAAGGAAAACATGGATCACATAAGCCTATAGCCTACACACATGTTAGGTAAAAGTCTAACATCATGTCTTTATTTTACCTTTATTTGAATAGGCCCCAAAAAAATCCAGGTAAACAGAACAATAAAAAACAAAACATTTCTCTATAGTAAAATACAGTGCAAATATAGGTAAACAAATTAAATAAAATACAACTCATTAAACAAATTACCTAGCATAGCCTTGCCCTCATCCTCCAGCTCGAAGCGCAAAGTCTGCAGTTCCTGTTCTGACTGCTGTTTAAGTGTCTCTATGCTGTGTCTGTGGGCCTCCCTCAGAGACTGGAGCTCCATGTGGTGCTGATGTCGCAAGCGCTCCTCCAGCTCCTACACACACAGGTCAAAGGTGGGTCAAAGGTCAACCGCGACAAAGACAGGACAGGACAAATCACACACAAATAATTTTATAGAAGCCGGTGGAATGTATAACCGGTTTCAAATCTGTTGATAGCGCAGCTTAGCCAGTTGAGAAATTGGGTACTAATCCGATTGGGCGAAAATGGAAACAGTCCAAGTTACACTCAACCAGTACGCACTGAGGGACTACATGTGGATCAGTACCATAAGGGCTGGGAGGCAGCGGCTTGACACCAGAAGTGGCTAAAAGAGAAAAACCTGGATTGAGCCAAAATACACATTTCAGCCATTACTGCTGATCACTCTGGAATTGTATTACAAACACTAAGCACTTAAGCATATCATCAACAGCTTGTTGTGGAAAGCTGCCCTATGTTTTCCAGAAACAGCAAGCAGAGCAACAACCAACACACACATTGACTCACTACAAAGTCAACAATGTAGTCAGACAGATAGCTGTTAACATGGCGAGTACACGGTACCAGTGACATATCACAAAGTAACACTAGACAGCGACTATGTCTCAGACCGCAAAACGCCACTCGTATCCCCACTATAACCTGTATTCTCCTCCTACTTAGAGTGATGGAATGGAGAGAGAATGGAATGAAGGAAAGAGATGTGTTATTTTGGAAGTTAAGAAGAGTGGAATAATGTGAGGGACAGTCAATGACACAATATAATATAATTGAATTTTCATGCTAATTACCTAACTGCCATAGATCTGGACGCTTTTATTTAATGTACTGTGTACTCTGACAATGTAAGTTACCTGGCTTTCCACATCAATGAACTATATTGAATTTACAGTAAGAAAGAATAGTACCAAGTGAGAAAAGAAGACAGAGGAGACAGAGAGACAGAGGAGACAGAGAGACCGAGGAGACAGAGAGACCGAAGAGACAGAGAGACCGAAGAGACAGAGAGACCGAAGAGACAGAGAGACCGAAGAGACAGAGAGACCGAGGAGACGGAGAGACCGAGGAGACGGAGAGACCGAAGAGACGGAGAGACCGAAGAGACGGAGAGACCGAGGAGACGGAGAGACCGAGGAGACAGAGAGACCGAGGAGACAGAGAGACCGAGGAGACAGAGAGACCGAAGAGACAGAGAGACCGAGGAGACAGAGAGACCGAGGAGACAGAGACCGAGGAGACAGAGACCGAGGAGACAGAGAGACCGAGGAGAACGAGGATACAGAGAGAACGAGGAGACAGAGAGAACAAGGAGACAGAGAGAACAAGGAGACAGAGGAAAGATATAGATAAGACAGGGACAGATGAAACGCTGGGAGAAAGTTAGAGAGGAGACACAGGGGACAACACGGACAGAGGGGACAACACAGACAGAGGGGACAACACAGACAGAGGGGACAACACGGACAGAGGGGACAACACGGACAGAGGGAGAGGAGACAGAGGAAGAGGAGACAGAGAGACGGAGGACACAAAAGCAGATTCATGGGGATAACGATGACAATAGAAAGATAATAGTGCCATTCAATCAACATTTGTAAAGAGTAATAAATCTGTGATTATTAGAAACGTTTGTTGAATGCTAATGGAAGCCCCAGCAGTGTGAAGGATGTGTGGATGTTGGTACATTGGAAAAGGACAGGATGGGTCATGTCGGTATGATGCTAATGGTTGTCGGGGCAACACTGGCTGACTTGTCAGCGGGTCCTGTACTAGGCCACCACTGGGAGAGTTCAACAGAAAACAATGTACCTAACATCAGTGGGGGAAGTATCCTATAGCAACAGCAGCCCTTACATAACAAGCTCTATTCTCAGGTAACGAAAGTCCCCCACTGTGTACCAGACAAAGTCCCAATTCAAATGGAGAACAAACCATGTAGTTAAGAAAAGCCTCTCTGAGGTAATTACTATGTTGTGGCTTCACGAACAACACTTTTTTGAATGCAGTCTATGTTGTGTAGAATCTAGATTCAAAGTGTTAGCGTGGTGTCACACATTGTGTTTGGGGTTTGGCCAATTTGTCTGTTGGTTCATGTATTGGGGGACAATGGTAAAAGACAAATGCTCCAGTACAACACATGGAATGCATGTGTGCACATACAGGGTAGTTGGGAAATAACTACATCACTACTTATGTATTAGTTAATAGAAACACACAGCAGGAAAGAGCATAATAATTGTGCACCTATTCATTCAACTGTGTCCATGGCCTGTGTGAAAAAATAAGATGCGTGTACTTTGAATGAGGTAATATTCAGGAATAGTTTTACTGTGATAATGTAGAGACCTACACTGGATGTTCAAGTGTGTTTTGAGAGGATCAGTTAAACTTGTGCTAGTCATTGTATAACAGTGCCTGTCATGTGAATAAATCATACCAGAGGATATGTTCCTCCTGAAGGCAAGGTGAAACTGCATTTGTCCCAATGTCTACGATAACACAATCCACTTTGCTTTACTTATTCCCTAATAGTTTTTGTCCCCATAAAACGTGTCCAGAACAAACTAGACCATAATGCATTCATCCCCTCAAAAGTCTGTATATTTAAGCACTCAGTAGCCATTATTTAAGACAGAACATATACTGAGATGGGATCCAAGGGGAGGTATTATTTTCATTAGCAGAAAGGAAAGTGTTTCCGGCACATTCAATCACAGATGACTCATGGGTCTCATGCTTCTAATCCAATCTGAGGCTGAAGAGGTGACACAGAATGCTCAGGGACAATGTGTCAGCTTTGCAAAGAGTCTGCATGACCCCAAAACACACATTCCTTCTGAGGGTTCGAGAATCTCAAAGGAAGCCTCAGAGTAATGTTGAATTCGTCTCAAAGTGTCCCTGACTGGATACTGGAACATTGACTGCATAAAAAAGACAGCATGAACCCTTTCCTGTGGAAGGAACCGTTCAGTGTTAGAAAGGTAAATGTGTTTATAGCAGTATTTTCAAATACTGGGCATGTCTGGATTGATAAGTGACTACAGATTCATCTGAACCTGATTATGAAATGACCAGTATACTGAGAGGTCCTTTGCCTGGAGGTAACATGTTTCATTCTTCAAACAAATGTTGGTAGCGCCCTATGATAGATGTTTAATATTATTGTACAATGTATTTACGAGTCATAATTTGCCGGGGTGGTTAAAAAAACGTATACACACAAAGCCATGAGGCTGAAATATTATATCTGAAGTATGCCAGGACAAACATATCCAGACACAGTTTTGAAGCGTAAAATCATAACCGCACAATCACAGCTCTTTTATGCTTGCAGAAATTAGGCGATGTCACAAAACACATCCAAATAACCAGTCCGCCTGTCAAGTCAATTGTCCAAAAACTTCTGCCGACATAAAATAGGGTCTATGTACAAAGTGCTGTCATTTCTAAATGTTGAAGCTAATATCCACATCAAAACCCTCCAGCAGAAGCTGAGAATCTATACTTCAGCCGCGAAATGACAGTTGTATTATTTTATTCGGATTATGGAGCCAAATAAAATATGATCGCTGCCCTAACATCTACACAACTCCCTCTCATGACCTATAAAAAGGCTCTTGAAGCAAAGGGGCCGATTTAAAATAGACCTGGATCGGATCATGAAGCTACTGGATGCCAACACTGAGGACGCTCCAAAGACCAGAATTTATTGGCCTCCCTGCGGACCACCAACCCATCACCATGTGAATTACTATTACACAGATGATGACTCGCCAGATTCTCTAAACATTCACATAATATTACTTTACTGCACCGCATCAATCATATCTACTATGCAGAGGCAAAGATGCCCTTGGACAATATAAGCTGCCTTACGTCGTAATTCCATCAGAAATAACACGCCTGCTGCTCCACAGACGATTGGGTTTAAAGTGAGAGGAAAGGAAAGGCATTGTGGGTCTCAGAGAGGCAACGATTTAATCAAGGTCCGGTCCGAAACACTGCCCCGCTTGGGAGCGAACTTCTCTGAGTGAGTCGACGGACTTACGTTTGCACAAGGCCACACCACCAGCTGCTTTACGAGTAAATCTTCACTGTCTCTCCTGGATTCCTGCGCCTGACATCCAGTCTCACCAACACATCAGATATTTAATGTAGTGTTGTAGAGTCACCAGAGGGCTGCTTTCACCCTGACACTGATGTATACTCTTCACGCCAGCATGTAAGGTAACAGAAGAGGGTACTGCTCACCAGATCTGCACTGGCATGTCCATGGGCAGTGAATCACACACATGACAGCGGTAAGGGATACCACGGGACACGGAGAATGACATGGCTTATAGACTAGGCCCTGCTAGGCCCAGTTTTGTTTTCAAAGTTATTTATCCGGATCGTGCTTATTGGATTGGAGTCATGGCACAGAAATAGATCAGATAGAAAGGAGGAACCCTTGCCGTAAATTGCTGTTCCAGTCATTTCTATGCATTTAACTCTATAAAATAGCCAGAGTCTGGATACATAACTTTAGAAAGACTAAGCCCAGTCAGGGGGCTGGGTTGGTGGGTGTTGTTTGGGGGCTGGGGTCTAGGTTGGGGCACCACCTTCAGGTCGTGCTGGCGGGTCTCCTCGAGGTCCTGCATGGCGCTGCAGTGGGCCTCCTGCAGACTGTGCTCCCTGCGCTGGTGTTCCAGCTGGAGCTCTTGCAGCTGCTGGCTCAGGTGCTCTCTCTCCTGGCTGAACTGGGCTTGGAGCTGCTGCAGGGAGCTCTGGGACTGGGACAGCTGCATCTCCAGGCTCTGCTTCAGCAATGAGATCTGACAAGAGACAGGGGAAGGAGACGCAATGTATATATTATATGTAATGGGAGAGAATGCTAAGAAAGAAGGAAAAGGAAGAGAAGATAGAGACACACAGAGATGGAATAGAGAAAATGGGAATATATTAGAAGGGAATATACTGTAGAATGAAGGGTATAGGAAGAAACAGAACAGTTTATATTAGATTGACAGCTTGTCGGTTTGGGAAATCAAGCCAGAAGTCTTTTTGCCCAACTCACTAACGGATGGCTACCGGTCACCCCTGTCTTCATGCTTCATAGACATACCAATATCTTACCTTGTTAGCAACTAAAATATATTCAGTATATACAGGATAGTCCTGAAGCATTATCAAAATTTTGTAAAAAAGTGCAATAAATATAATTTGCCCTCATCAGGTGACTTTTATAGAATAAGGTCTTCTTCTTGCCACTCTACCATCTAGTCCAGAATTCTGGAGCGCTAGATCTTATCAGATGCACATTTTGTCCTGATCCAGGCAGGGTTTAAGTGGTGCCAAACACCTTCCCCATTTTAATAATCACATTGGCCGTGTTCCAAGGGCTATTCAAGTATGTCCACAACGTTGGCCATTGGTACATCTGAAAGCTTCTTGATGCTCATGTTTGAGCGTTTGCGTAGCAATTCACGCCCCTACAGAAAAAACATACAGAAACATCTAAATCTATCCTGAAATCATGTAAATCAGTGCTATACAGAAGGGCGTGTAGAAGGAGGAGAATAAAAGGAGTTCTGGAGAGAGTGGGGGAGCCATTAACACAGGGTGACAGGGAAGCCACGGAGATCAAAGCTTTCAGTCGAAACCTCAGACAGCAGAGATGATAGGCAGCCACTAATGGACTCTATCAACAAACTAGTTGAACTGTTTTCTTTCTTCTAGCACTGACTGTGCTGATACTCACTGTACTCACTATTACTAGTACCTATTACTAGGCTGTAAGGCTGTCCCACTTAAGATGAATGTACTGACAACAAGTTGCCACTAAATCATTACTAAATCACAAAAATATAATCAGCAATGTCATTTGTTATCTCCACATCAGGGGCATATCAAAAATGTGCCCCTCTCATAAAGGTTAAATCTGAACTGATATATTGTACATAGACATGATAGTATGTTCTGACAAGGTCACTCTCATGGGGAAAGACCAAAGGAAAGATCAGATTTACTGTGTATTGGGCAGGGTTGGACCAAATCAGCAGTTAAACCAAGTACTCAAACAGTTGACCCCAGTTGTCCTGTTCATTGGGTTGAGTTAACTCAGGGACAAATTACTTCTCACACCTCAGTGTAAATGGCCCTTGAGAGGAGAATCTGCAAAATTATTAAAATGTAAAATATAACTGATTGTACTCCTCATTACCTTGCACAGCAAATAAACAGAAAAAGCACCAAATGTTAAGCTTATTATTTCCCTCAGATTCCCTCTATTTACTACTGTGACCCACAAAATGGGCTGAACAAATTCCATGTAAAAATGGTGCAAAAGTGTCAAAAATCCAAAAGGGGTCAAATGCTGTTGAGGCCACTGTACGTGTGATCAACATGAAAGCTCAGTCACACCACATTAATATTAGCCCGGCCCATTAGGAGTTCCAGCCCATTACTTCCTGTTGATATCACTATGAATAATGAGCTGGGGTGGGAGGAGAGTAGAACCGGAGGAGCGGGGAGGGAGGAGAGAACCCCGGAGGTGACAGCTCCAGAAGTCACACAGGCTCAGCTGCTGGCTGCTAGGGAGCGTCTCGAGTGGCACAAGAAGAGCTGCATCCTCCCACCCATCCACACACACACCCACCC
>JACXGJ010009352.1:11642-24548 GCA_016801105.1 Esox niger
GTGATACAGATGATTGACGGCAGACACTATGATTCATCAAGTCCCACCCACACCAACCCATACACCCGTACACCCACAACCACCCACCCATACACCCACAACCACCCACCCGTACACACACCCACCAACCCACCCACCCATACACCTACACCCACACACATCCATCCACCCACCCACCCAAATGCATAACATCTGTGTAATGCATCCTTTCGAACAGCTAACAGTATGGAATGCCTAGTGCATTACCAATGTGTTGACAGGCCAGAGGAAATGTGTTGTGACGTGTGTGTGTGTTCAGCTATGGGATCGTGGGGTGTCTCTGAAGTGGTCTGGCCGGGTCCTGCCGGGTCTGGTGGCGATTCTGCCTTGGGGTGCAGAGCAACGTGGAGCCACTGACAGAAGACATTCACACCTCCCGTAGAATCAATGCCCACACTGCCAGGGAGTGAACAGGAGGCGACACACAGTGTCTGTAAGGCTGCCATGCTCACTCATGGCGATGCCAGGCTCATTATGGGAGTAATCTCCCACTGGACAGAGGGTGTGACTGCTATCCAAATGGCACCCCTCATCATCACTAACAAAAGCACAACCGATTGTGAACAATTAAATGATGCGTACGCTTAATGCCTTTTGTGAGATCTGAGAACAAACGGCATCAAGCCGGACAACTTAACTAAGATGTAGTTAAAACGCCACAACGCAGAGCGCGGAGCAGGAGGTACGATGAATCACACAGTACTCAGGGCGCTTGGAATTCCGTCTCATCAGAATAAGTGAAACACAGCGTACACCCGGGAAAGAGTCAGGACGAAGGAAACATCAGAGTCAAGGGCGCCCAGAATCAGGGCCGCAGCACAGAGAGAAGATGAATGTTCAGGGGAAGGCAGATTAAGGTAATGAGTGTTTCAGGCGTGTTGCCTGGGAACTGGCTGATGTTAGCTGCAGCACAGCAACCAGACACTGTGGTTCTATAACAACCCTGTTTGTATAGAGACAAGGAGGTAGAAGAAGAGTCAAACACACTTTGGTAGATTCTGACAGAAGACAGACTTCAAACTACAGCAGTCGATGTAACACTGGTTGAACCTGGCCCACATAATGCACTGTATATAGTCAGGTGAAAATAAACGAACCAGATGGAGCAGACCTGGCTGTAAGAGAACTAAACTCATAACCCTACTAAAGTAATGCTGCTCCGGGAGAGGACCAGTATGGGGGGGACAAAATATATAGGAAACCATTCAAGAGTCAGCAAAGCCACAATAAAAGCTCCTTAGTGATCCAAAAAGACAGAGCGTGTACAAGGGGGGCTAGGCAGCACTTTACCAGGGGACGGTTGTAACGCCATCAGGGGTAATCAGAACTGGTAGCCAGTCAAAATATGAACTGCACTGACTCTAATGTACTGAGAGGACATGACACAGATTTTCCCCCCAGAAAATTCTTTCAACCTAATTATTCTCAGTGATATTCACGGAATATTAATGCAATTAGAAAATGAAAGCGCTTTAAATGTTTTTCATTTTAATTGGATTTCATTGGCCCTTTCAGACTTTGCAGGTCTGCAAGTAGCAGTTTGGGAAGATTTGAAATTAGGATTTGAATAGATATCATACAGGGAGGATTAAAATGACAACCTTCAACTCACTGTTCTCCCTGTACACACTCCAGCCTCCGCTGCTTTTAGTGAGCGATGGAGCTAGCTGCCACTGCAGTGAGAGGCAGAGCTGTCTTTTAGTGTAATGGCTGCTTGGATCGAGCCAGACCCAGAGCTCATCTTTCATATATGCCTGGAGATCTGGGAGCGGGCTGTAGTTAACATTGTATGACACACACTTCCAGACGGATGACTCATGAAACAACAGGGAAGGTGGTGAACATACATAACCTCTATGCCCTAATGGCAAACAGTCATGAAAATGCCTACATATTAAACCTCTCAACTACAGAGGAACCAGGGTGGCGTTGTCCTGGACCACAGCTGTAGTGTCGGTGTGGGGATGACTACAGCCGCGTGGGTCACTGTTCCCGGCAGAGAAAGGTTGGACTGTTTGGTTACCTGCTCCAGGAGGTCCTCCACCTTCCTCTGCCAGCTCTCCCGGGCGCAGCCCAGCTCCTGCTCCTTGTTCTGGGCCAGCTGGGTGAGGGCGGAGCGCTTGTCGTCCTCGTGTTCTTCTCTCAGCTCCTCGCGTAGCTTCTTACATTCCTGCCTATGGACACACCAAAGGAACACGATTGGCAGAACATGAAGAACACAGAAGATAAACATCATCCGGCAGACCTCAAGCGAAACCTTACTGGAACGACGTAGTAGAAGCGGCCAAACAGAGCTGTATGTTGACTAAGTAGCTCGTAGGACACGTTAGGGCGAACAATGTTACATCATTCAAAGAAACACAGGAGCACAGCAACAATTATCTGAGAAGCTACATTTAAACCCCAGGTTAGACAGTCAAATATGGAGCAATGGTTGACGGTGAAGCCCTGGTAAAGCTGCTATATGTGATATGGTTCTACAGTTCCAGTAGGTGAAAACTCCGGCTACCATCGCGCACGTCATGCTCAAAGGAACACATGCTTCTGTAAATATTTCATCGCTGAGAAATGCTTTACAGGAAGACCCTTTCACAGATGTCTTTTCTCATTGGGATGAACAATACCAGCACAGCAGAGCATATCGGGCATTTGTTAGGTGCAAAATAAGATAGATTTGTGTGCATATTTAATGAACAGAATCCATTTGCACTTTTCTCCACAACAGACTCCACATGGCTATCATTGAGATGGAGGGATTTCTGCTGAGGCAGCCCTTCCAGGTTCGCTACAATAAAGATGTTAATGGCACGCACAGGGTGTTAGAGAGGTTAACAGCTCAACAGCATGTCCTGTAATTTCTGCTGGCCTGCGCAGCTCCTGGAAAATGTTGATTAGAGTTGTCATTCTCAAACTGGATCTCTTTCCGTTAGCTGCAGGAGGGCAGGCAGTTATTGCATGGCAAGTATCCATGTGGTGTTGAAGGTCCTGTTATTCAGTCATAGAAATGTTCACTTCGCAAAGTGCAAAGTGCAAACAATCCCAGGGTCACTGGGCCTTGAAAGAAACGGTTCTTCTGTTACGCTGTGTTATCGTTTGTTGACCAACCTCAGTTAAAATAGCATAATAAAACCAATAAAATTGCTATATTAATTATTAATCTCCCTTTGATATTTATAAAAGACCATATTTCATATAAAAGCATGAATGACTCAAACATTTTGTTATGCATGCCATTCAGCAGTGCGGTCCAATCTAGTGACAAAGAAAACCGGCGTGTAAAGTCACTATGAACTGACCCCGGCTGTGTGATCCTGTGCGTCTTCCCACTCAAAGATACAGGGCTATCCACCCTGTCGCTCGCGGACGGACGCGGCATATTAAACACATTGTAGCGTGCCCTCAAGGGCTTTCTTCTTCTGTTGCCGTTTTAAGATGCAGCTAGCATGGCGAATAAGCGTAGAGCACTCGACCGTAGAGGTTAACATGGACCTGGTGGACCCGGCCATGGCCTTAGCGCCCTTGTGCCGTACTTGGCTAGCTCACGGAAAAGCAGCAGATCTCTGGAGGTGAGGGTAATTACGCCCCCAACTAACTGATGATAATGACAATTCCTTATTTTTAATAGTAATATGATTTTTATTAATTTAATTTAAGTAACAGGCTTAAAATAATGAGATCAAAAAGGGGGATATCAAGTGTTATGCTACTATGTGTATCAGCAAGTGTCCTTCTCTAGTCTTTTGGAAGAATAAAAACAACACTAAATAATTTGAAAAAATATGTTGTTTTATCTAAATAAATTGAACATGTTTATTAGAGGACAGGTCACGAGGACCATAGCAGTAATAAGAAAGAGTCCACATCTTGAGAGCAGGGCAGATAAGACATCTGTAAAATCCATCAATAACCTGTACAATGCCGCCGCCGCCATGCTAATCTCTCCCACCTCACCATCTCCGCGCTATTCAGCTCAGCGTTTCACTGCAACGCAAGAACCTTTTACTAAGAGTGCGGACTGCGTGTTAATTGTTATTTAGCAGAGATTAGTGTGGTTGAGCGTGGGCCGCCTGTAGTGCTTGCTAAAAGGAGAGTGTCAGGGAAAGCGGGTGTTCTGACGCATCACACCAGAGTGCCAGGGTTTAAGAAGAAGCACGTGTTGATTCTAATCTCATCAGACAAAAAGAATATTCATATTGATACTCCAGCCCCAAACACCCAATCGGGGTAATTACCTTAGAGGGTACACAGCACCTGGTGAGAGGAGGAGAGAATAGGGAGTGAAGAGGGAGGAGAAGAAAGGAGGATTCAAAGAAAGCGGGGGAGCCATTACGTAAGTGTGACACTGAATCAGCCATTAAGATCAAAGCTTTCAGTCGAAACCTCAGACGGCAGCAGAGAGATGATAGGCAGCCACTAATGGACTCTATCAACAAACTAGTTGAATTGTTTTCTTCCTTCTAGCACTTTATTCTTGCTGACAGTAACCTAATATTATAGAATGTATTTACTATTACTGGGCTGTGTGTTTGTCCCATTTAGGCACCTTAAAATGAATTAAATAACTGCAAGTTAGTTGCTAAATTACTATAATGCAAAACAATATAATTTCTTACCCCCACATCTGGGACACAAACACACCCAAATATCTGTCTCTCTGAGTGTGTCTTTTCCTTTGTGGGTCTCCCCCCCTCTCCCTGTGTGTGTGTTTCTGACGGTCTCACTTCCTGTGTTTCTGACTGTCTCTCTCCGTCTGTAATTGTAGCTCTTAGGGGACCATTTCGATGACCACAACACAAAGCCACAGTAGTTGTTTAATCATTCTGTCTGTGCCGTTCCACTGAGTGCTCGTGTGTGTACTCTGCAGGTGTGCCGGACACACACACACACACACACACACACACACACACACACACACACACACACACACACACACACACCTCCTACAGTTGAGGTACTTAAAAGGCTGTGAGAGGCGGTGTGGTGTGGTGGTACCTGTCTGAATTGTTCAGCTTGCTAATGATGTTCCCGTTGAAGCCCACATTACGTAAGGTAAACAGAGACAGGGGGCTTTACTGTGAGCATCTCCCTAAACATCAGCAGACCAGCTCCCCGTGAAGAGATGTGTCTGACAGGCCGTCACAGGACATGAAAGAGAGGCGCTCCGTTGCACCTCCTCCTACTGAGAATGGTCTAGAACAAAGACGACAGGATAAAAGGGGAATAGCACTCCCTTCCCATCTCTCCGCTTTCGGCCCTCTCTTCGCTTTCATCTTGAGTGGCCTGTTGGCTCGAGTTATACATGGCTAAGAGAAGGGATGAGGGCAAGACCACAGGCTAACTCAACAACCAGGAGAGGTAAACTTGAGGTCAATAACCCAGATAGTAACTACAGCAACAACGAAGAAACAACCGTCAAACAAACGTATTCATATTTTGTGTCGTGAGCTTCACAGAAACCCTAACGTCCAATCAGAACCCACTGAGATTGTGTCCTGAGCTTCACCTAAACCCCAACGTCCAATCAGAACCCACTGAGATTGTGTCCTGAGCTTCACCTAAACCCCAACGTCCAATCAGAACCCACTGAGATTGTGTCCTGAGCTTCACCTAAACACCAACGTCCAATCAGAACCCACTGAGATTGTGTGCTGTGCCAGAGAAGAAGAGGCGGTCTTCAATTTTATTATAATTACTCACTTAATAAAAACACTCAAACACTGTCATAACTGCAGCGTGTGTGAAATTCATAATGTTCAGCAAACGCAACATATTAATTACAATTCATAGAGACAAAATTAAAAGAAGCTGAAAGGGAATGTCAATTTGACGTACGAACAGAGAGGAGAGTAAATGAAACCTAATTACATGAAGGGGACGGAAGAAAACTTTGAACCAATGCCAGTCTGGATGGTGTTGTTGTAGAACTCCATGTGTAGAGGAGCCTTCCTGTTAATCATGAATACTTAATGCAATATTTACACATCAGCTGACCCCAGCAAGGGAGACCGACACTAATTGGACTGTGTCTGATGGGCTGAGAGATCTCACATACATAAGAGGCAGTACTGCTCACACCATCATTTCAAATAGCCCTTTATTATGACAGCAAAACTCTTTTGCACTTGAAATACATAAGCAGTGTCTTGTCAGGGCGTAGAACCGACAGCTTAGAAAGGTCGCTTGGTGAACAACCACCGCTGCTTCAGTCTTGAAACACGGATAGGCAGACGAGGGCAGAAGCTGAACCAAGGATTCGGGAAATAATATCCAATACGCCGATGGCACTCCCCATCTAATCTAAGTTCATTCGTAGATATGTAAACGCATAATGTACAACAATACAAAAGTTAAATAAACAATTCAATCGCAACAGATAGAAATGCAATCCTTTAATGCAAAATATTGTCTTAAAAGCCAGACATTACAAGGCATCTAACTAATTTGTTCACGTAAGGAAATTAAAGCTACCTCCTTGACATTTAAAGCAGGTGAAGTATTCCAGAGCAGAAAGAGGGGCTCATACGAGAAGGTTCAGGCTGTCAGCCATGCTTACAATCCACTGTTATTACTCTATTCGAGTGTATAGCACTCTGAAGGTAATTCCAATGGTCACGGACCATTTCGGCGGTTATAATCTGTGATGCAGAGCCCCGGCTCTTTCCTTAAGGAGGCTGTGGTTTTCTAATCCTCCCAGCCCGCGAGAGAGGCCATCTGCTGGGCTGGGACCAGGGACAAGCCCTGGTTGGGTATTATCAGTACGATGTTTCTCAAGTTACTGTATCATGGACCTCGTCTTAGTGTCACTGTTTCAATTACCGCAATCCAAAGTCTTTTGGTTCCCCTTGCTCTTTTTCTTTAATCCACCCCAGGGGTGACCCCAAAACAAACATCCACATGCTCACTCCCTCTACCCACATGCTCACTCCCTCTACCCACATGCTCACTCCCTCTACCCACATGCTCACTCCCTCTACCCACATGCTCACTCCCTCTACCACGAGTATCCATACTAAACACACCTTAACGTCTCGGTCCACTTCAGCTCCAGTTCCAGCGCCATTTTGTCCATCTTGAGCTTCTCCTCCTCTTTAGTGGTGATGAGTTTAGCATCATGCTGCTTCTTTTGGGCTTCCATTTCTCCCTGAGAGGGCAAGAGACAGTGTAGAAGAGGATTACTGACACAGCGTTACCTCCCATGACAAGCACATCCCAGCAAACCCTACAAAACAAAATGAGTGATGTCGGAATGTCAGGTGGTTGGGTTCCCTGGACATTGTTAGGAGTACCCCTGTTTTCAGATTTGGGGGTTTAAGCTGGACAGGACTAAGCACAGCCATATCAAAGAGTAACCAGAGGGTAACGCTCTGTGTCATCAGTTAGGAGTGGGGAGGTTAAAGCCCACTGCCATCCATTCTCATTTGTGCCAGAGTGCTGTTCAACATCTCCCCTGACATAAAGACTATAGCCTGTTTCATTACGCCGGGCCAGACGACAGGAGACACAGAGACATGGAGAGGAACCTCAGCAGGTCAAGGACATGGAAGAGCCAGTCTGAAGGGCAGCCTTCTAATGAAGTGACAATGGCATACGGGCTCCTTAAAGACCAGGACAGAATTCAGAATGTGAGCCTGATTAAGTATGCCAATCTAAAAACCCGCTTGGGCTTATTCAGAAATTGGAATCTGGAACAAAGCAGGTGGAAATGATTGATTTGGTACAGGAATAGGCCGAAGGCTAGAGTATCAGGAAAAAATGTCCTCTCATGAAATTAAGCTGAAATGTGTTGTGTGTTATAGATTTTGTTGGTACATTTTTGCTAATTTACTGAGAACAGGCCAAGAAACAGCAGGATGTTGGGATCCATCTTGTGTTGCACCACGATACTATTTGTGCAACAGCGTCAGTGACTTAGGGAAAACAGACCCAGACAGAAGCGCACGTGGGGAAAGGAAATCTTTAAGATTCTTGATGGACCATCTGATGACTCGTAGATGATGACAACTAAGGACCTAGAGGAGTCTGTTTGGTGGTGTGTGTGTATGGGAGTGAGTGTGTGGAAGTGAGTCTGTGAAAGAGAGCGCGTGTGTGAAAGAACGAGAGCGAGCAGTGTTTTCACCTGCAGTGCGGTCAACAGATTGCTGGTCTCTCTCAGTCTGGCCCTGGTGGCGTCCAGCTCCTCCAGTAGTTTGTCCTGGGCCTCCTTCAGATTGGAGATATGTCCCTCTGCAGCACCTAAACCCCGCTCGCCCTCCTTCACCAGCGCCTGGAGGCGCAACACCTACACAGAGGACAGACATCGCACATCAGAGGCTTTAAACGGTCTTTGGACTTGTTAAACTCATTCTCAATAAGCAGCAGTCATTGTAATTACGCGTGCCCGACCCCAGTATACGGCCAAAGAGAGATAAGTTGAGTGTCTATCTCCTGACTGACCTCCTGACTGGCTTCCTCGAGTTTTGCAGTGAGCTCCTCCCTCAGGCCGTCCAATTGTTGTCTGAGATGTTTCTTCTGCTCCTCCAGCGAGAGCCTCTCTCTCTCAAAATGCTGCTCCATTTCCTGTGAACACACCACCAAGATTGTGTTATAATATCTGCACAATAACCATTAGAAGGATAATTATAAGCTTATTATTCATTCTAATTCTTTCAGAGGTGGCTGCTGAAATTGAATTTTGGGAGGAAAATCAATGCCAATGTAATAGTACTGAAAGGCAATAATACGATGGTTGACCATATTACACGGAAACACTAAGTTAGGTCCACATCGAGTTCTGACCGCATAGTTCAAACACAATTCTGGAGGGTTTTTAGGGCAGTTTTGTGTGTGTGCGTGCGTGAGTGCGTGCACGCACGTGTGCAGATGGTGTAACAAACATAAGTGACACACAAATGTGGGTTTCCATGGGCCTGTAGGTGAGATACAGTGAATTAATTCCATATGCAACAAAAGACCACTCAGGACTAGTTTTACAATTGCCACCACAGAGTGCATAAGGCCTTCAGACATTTTGGCATGGAATGGATTTCTAGTCAAGATTCCCTCTCATTGCAAGATATTGGTTCCAGCGGATGACATCCCAGAGACAATATAATCAGTAGATATGACCGCAGCTGTGGAGGCCAACCCGGAGATAGCAGGAACCAGCGTGGCATTTTCAGCTCCAAAAATAACTGCACCAAAGATATTCTAATGAAAATATCAACCGCTCTGTCTCTTAACATCTGCACTGAGCATGAACCAGGGGGTAAGAGATTGCTTCAAATAATCCATAATCGGACGATAGTCGGCTACATCTTTTAAGAAATATCAACCTTGTTAACATCCTGACCTGTATAGCACTGGAAATCAAATAACAAATAAAAAAAAAATATCAACAAGATTACCAGTAATTACTAGGTAAATTCCCTAAGTAACTTTGTGTTTAATTACAGCTAACAAAAAGGGAAAGGTAAGACTACATCCTACCTAGGCTAAATGGGGATATGTGATAACAGTAAGATCCATGGAAAGGAAAACTCATGTGAAGTGTCTGATTGAACAGCAAAGTTGTCAACGTGATTCACTAATAAGACGGACTGAATCATTTCTATTTTCTCCTTATTCGGAGAGAACTGCTCTCTGCCCACATGGTAGACGTGTGCCTGGGTGGAAGAACGATGTATCGCTCTGCTCTTGGTCAGCGTGCGCACACACACACACACACACACACACACACGCACGCGCACGCACACACACACACACACACGGGAGCTCATCTATGTTTCATGACGGCATTCAAACACAACTAGAGTCAAGACATTATGCCTTTAATCTTATTAACATTCCCCTGTGTGTTTTCCTCACTGGATGCCAAATTAAGGGTTTTGTGTGTGTGTGTGTGTGTGTGTGTGTGTGTGTAGGCTTTGAAGAAGTCTTTGAGATCACCTTTCACATCCTTTTTAATAGTGCATACTGTACTTTTTAAACTTCTAAAAGTTCAGAGTGCCAGACTCCCTTTCAGCTGCAGTTCTTTCACCAGTCACCTCCCCTGGTCTTTCCCACACCTTGGTGCTGACGCCACCCAGGAAGGTGACTCATAAGAAAGTTATGGGATGGGAGAGTGACAAAATGACTGTCCTCCCTCTCCCCTTTCACTGCGCTGTACGCACGGGGGAGAAGAGAGGGAGCCCGGGGGAGTTCGCCCAAAATAGGACGTCAGACGCAGCATCGACTTGTCAGGTTGCTCTTTACAACTCTGTGACTCATCCCTGCACAAACATAGGCTCTCTTCTTCATTATTTATCTGCTCCGCTTCCTGTTTTTTCGACTCCTCCTGCATTTCCATTTGTGAGAGTGAGGAGCAGCGCGGGGAGGAGATAAGCAGCCGAGCGGTGGGGGAGTGACTGCAGAGGCCTCTCCTTCTCTGGCTCTAATCTGATAATATTAAAGCCGTTCCATCTTTTTCCCGGGGACCTCCACTGTCGTCCCGAACAAAGCGGAGCGAACAACGTTTTTCTGCCTGAGTTATGGTTCCTGAAAGCGCCCAGTGAAGTGGAGAAATGGGCAATAACTGTCTTCCAGCGCTTTGGGCTTTAGGCAGATTAGACCTGGAGCTCAGATACCAATTTTGAGGTGGAACAAGAAGGGTTGTCACCTCCACCTCCTCCGATTTAAAACCGGAGGGAGACTCACGGGACGCCGCTGGGAAAACGTGTTGACACAGAAGGATGACCAAGCTGATGTGTTAGATATACCTGTCCACAAACACCAATGTCATCCTTCAAACTGCCGGAGGATAGTGGCCGGACAGGAATGGCTGCTGGGCTCTTCCGAGCAGAAAAGGCTTCAACTATAAACGGGACGCTCGCTAATTACAGCCGAGTAACCCAATATCTGTCATATGACGGGTTTTTAATTACCTAAAGACTAAATACTGCTACCATGCTAGAGAGGAATGAGTTGACGTGAGCCTTTGACAGCTGACAAACTGAGAAGATAAGAAGAGATGACAGATTGCCTTTTGGTTGACTCAAATGTGCATGTCTTTTGAGTGTTTTATTTTTACTTATGTTATCAGTGGGGAATATCAAAACAGACAGTTTAATCATGTCACTGCAGCAGATGTTTTCAAGCAGATAGGAAATCCTTTCATTATTTAATGGAGTGAGAGAGCGGGGATTTCTGTGGCGAGGTGCAAAACTGATGGCACATCAGCCATCTCTGACACTACGGCACAGACTGAGCGTTAAAACACAAACAACTCGAAACCCCGACGACTGACAGTTGAGGCAACTTGGACTGGTTAAGTTTAGGGTGATGGTTTAGGATAGTGTTTTCCAACAAACACAAACAAACATTACTATTCCACATCAAGCAGACTGGCGGCTTGTGCTGGGTTCATCACAGGACTGGCTGTTGAGGGGAATAAGCCCATTTCCCGATCCAGTCCCGCCTGGGTCTTTGTATCTATTCAACTTTTCAAGGACCTGGATAAACATTCGATACTGCAGTGTGAAAGATGCAGTCCCCTTGCTGTGTGTGTGAGGTGAAAACAAATGGGTGTGAACAGGAAAATGTGTTATAATGGCAGTGGTTCAGTTGTGTAGAGGTGTTGGTGCGCAGACGCACAGGTCCTCTTTCTCCTGCTTCCAGTCACCTGTAGGACTGACAGCCTGAGAGCCTGAGACACACACACTCAATATACCAGCACTGGTGTTTGATACAGATTTGTATGGACAGAGAAGACCTAGATCTGGGCAAAACAGATCGGAAATGATTGACCCACAGTACTGCCGTGAGACAGCAAGGATACCCTGAAAAAGACTAACTGGTTCCTGAAAGGTTGGTTCCAATAAATGATTGCATTAGAGATGCTTTTGGATTGCTTTTAAAAGCAAGGAAACCCAGCAGTGTTTCCAGCAGTGTTTCTGTGTTCTGTGTGGAATTGCAGGCAGCAGTAGTGGGTGCTTAAAGCCCCACCAGAACCAAGGTGGGATTGCTGTGACAAGTAGCTGACAAGCTGCAGACCCAAACCCATCCAGCAAAGACTCAGATTCTTGGATGTGAATGACATTGAGGGGCTTGGAGGAAAGATATACAGTTCGCCCAATGATAATGACTCATTTTATCTCCGTCTCGCCCATCTCTCTCCCCCTCACTTTGCCTGCAGCCTCTACAGATTGGATCAAACAGGTCAGGTGGTTGTCCGTGATTGAAACAACCCATTTTAAAGGGATGCATATTGGGCGATCCTAATAACCCACAGATTCAGCACTGAACACTAGGAATGTTTAAAGAGTTTCTACTCAGCCTTGTTGTTGGACTGCGTGTGATCTGTTCATTAACGCTGTTCTGGGGATCACTGAAAACAGCTAACGCAGGATATAGTGGTCTGGTAATGGTGTGCATAATACTGCAATTACGGAATGTATTAGCATAAACCCAGTCCATTCGCTGTTCAAAACAGTAGCCAAATCACAGCGAAACATAGCTTGGAGGTGACGGGATCCTATCTGCAGTGTGCTGCTGTGTATGTAAATCCCATTGCAGTGGTATAAGTGCGCGTTTCACTTACGGCCAGTAGCCGGTTCTTCTCCTTCTCCGCGGCGGTCTGTGTGTTCTCCAGGGTCTGCCGGTGTTTTTTTGACAGCTCCTCCAGGGTCCTCGTCTGTGACTCTTTGAAGTGGGCAGCATCATCCTCATATTTGGCCTGCATGTTCATCATTTCCTTCTCATACATCTGCTTCTCATCCCGTAGAGTCTACAGGGAACACACACACGCAAGCACACACACACACACACACACAGAGACGCACGTGCACACACAGAGACACACTCGCGCGCACACACACACACACACACACACACACACACACACACACACACACA
>JACXGJ010009353.1:0-24446 GCA_016801105.1 Esox niger
GAATAAGGTGCTGTGGACAGATGAAACTAAAATGGAGTTATTTGGACATAACAAGGGGCGTCATGCATGGAGGAAAAACAACACAGCATTCCTAGAAAAACACCTGCTGCCTACAGTCAAATTTGGTGGTGGTTCCATCCTGCTGTGGGCCTGTGTGGCCAGTGCAGGGACTGGGAATCTTGTTAAAGTTGAGGGACTCTGCCCTGATAAAAGTTTTAAATTATATATGGCTGAATACTGATTCAGATAAAATAACGGTCCTAGTTCTACTAGATCTCAGTGCAGCCTTTGACACTGTAGATCATTGAACACTTGTAGATAGGCTGGAAAATTGGGTAGGACTTTCTGGGACAGTCCTTGATTGGTTCAAATCTTATCTAGATAGCCCGAGGTACTTTGTCACCATTGATAATCATGAATCTGGTAGGCTGGCTATGACATGCAGAGTTCTACACGGATCAGTTCTCGGACCGCTTCTGTTCATTCTGGGCCAAATTCTACAGAACAACAACATTAACTACCACAGCTATGCCGATAATACTCAAATATATATGGCTTTTGAACCGTATGATAACAGCTCAATAGACTCTCTGTGTTAATGTATAAGGAACATAAACACTTGGATGAAAATGATTGTGTTTGGCAAGAAAAATTAAAGAACAAGTATTAGTAAAGAGCTGGATTCCTGGGTCCTTAAAACCAAGGATCAAGTCCGTAATCTTGGTGTTCTGATAGACTCAGACCTCACATTTAACAGTCATATCAAATTGGTCACCAAAACAGCATACTACCAGCTGAAAAATATATCCAGAATCAAAAGCCTGGTGTCCCAAAAAGACCAAGAGAAGCTCATCCATGCTTTTATCTCTAATAGGGTTGACGACTGTAATGGCCTCTTAACTGGACTACCCAAAAAGACTGTAAAAAAGCTGCAGCTCATTCAGAATGCAGCTGCTAGAATGTTAACCAGGACCAAGATGAGAGAGCACATCACTCCGGTTCTTAAATCTTTGCATTCGCGTCCGGTCAGTTACAGAATAGACTTTACAGTGGTGCTTCTAGTTTATAAATCTCTGAATGGTTTAGGACCCAAATACATTTCTGATATGTTGGAAGAATATAAACCGAGCAGGGCTCATAGATCCATGAACTCAGGTCAGCTAGTAGAGTCCAGAGTCCAAACTAAACATGGAGAAGCTGTGCTGTACACAACTGGAATAAACTACCAGAAGATCTTGGACGTTCACCAAACGTCTCCATTTTTAAATCCAGGCTAAAAACACTTTTCTTTTCACATGCCTATGACTGAGCTCTATAACGTAACCACCCTGTGAGCCTTATAGCTTCCTTTGTTTTTATAACAGCACTGTTTAGTCTTACAGCTTTTATAGCTTCCTATGTTTTTATATTCTATTTCTATTTTCTTATTCTATGTTTTATTGTTATTCTGTATTTTATATGTCTCTTCTTAATTTATGTTGTTCTTAAATGTATATCTTGCCATCTTTTACCAATTGTAATGCAAGTTCTGGTGCTATCATAGGAATAACCTCTGTGTAAATGTAACAATCAGCTGATTATGGATCCAACTGTTTTGATTCTATTGCAATATTTCTATTTTCACTGTAAAGCACATTGAATTAATTCTATGTATGAATTGTGCGTTATAAATAAACTTTCTTGCTTACCCGAATCCTGTGCTGGTCCTTAATGGTTTCTCATGTGCCTTGTTTGCTCCCTTGTCGTGACCTATTTTAAGTTCTTCCTGCCCCAGTGTTTCTTGCAGGCCATTGTGTTCCATGTTGTGAGAGTTAGCTGTGTTTTTAATGTCACGTTTTGTGGTCATGTTTTCTGGTTATGTTTTGTGGTACAAGGCCCTCAGTTTTGTTTTCTTTCTGTTTTCATTAAAGGCTCAGCTTTCTACTCTGCACTTGCCTCCGTCTCCCATGGATCATTACACTATCATCTTATTGGTAGGTTTATTTGAACAGTGATAGACAGAATCACAACCATAAAACCCTGAAAAATGTATTGTCAAAAATGTTATTCATTTTTGCATTTTAATGAGTGAGATAACTATTTGATCCCCTCTCTATCAAAAAGATTTCTGTCTCCCAGGTGTCTTTTCTACAGGAAAAGAACTGAGATTAGGAGCACACTTAAAGGGAGTGCTCCTAATCTCAGTTTGTCACCTGTGTGTAAGACACCTGTCCACAGAAGCAATCAATCATTTAGATTCCAAACTCTCCACCATGGCCAAGACCAAAGAGCTGTCCAAGCATGTCAGGTTCAAGATTGTAGACCTACACAAGGCTGAAATGGGCTACAACACCATTGCCAAGCAGCTTGGTGAGAAGGTGACAACAGTTGGTGCGATTATTCGCAAATACAAAAACACAAAAGAACTGTTGGCCTCCCTCGGTCAGGGGCTCCATGCAAGATCTCACCTTATGGAATTGCAATGATCATGAGAACGGTGAGGAATCAGTCCAGAACTACATGGGAGAATCTTGTCAATGTCAATGTCAATGGCAGCTGGCACCATAGTCACCAAGAAAGGACAGAAATCCTGCAGCGCCCGCCAGGTTTCCCTGCTCAAGACAGCACATGTACAGGCCCGTCTAAAGTTTGCTAATGAACATCAGAATGATTCAGTGGAGAACTGTGTAAAAGTGTTATGGTCAGATGAGACCAAAATCAAGCTCTTTGGCATCAACTCAACTCGCCATGTTTGGAGCAGGAGGAATGCTGCCTATGATCCCAAGAAAACCCTCCCCACCGTTGTTAGAAATCAGCCATGTCGTATAGTGGTAGTAATTATAACTCGTGCACTCGGTTGTCAAGGGAGAGAGTAATTCAATTGTTTATTGCAGCATATTGATAGTCTATTAGCACATGATGTTACAGGCTCAAACTCTTCTCTACTCTCTTTGTTTATCTCTACTCTCTCAACTGGAATGTGGCGTTCAAGCTGTTAAATACCTTGGGGGGTGTGTTTACCTAGCAAAGCCAAGACCCTAACCCCCACACCAAATGGTCTATGCCTACATTCCTGTGGTTACCAGTGCCCAACAGGCCGAATCTTAACTTTCTGTTATTCTAAACATCTAGGCACAATCACTTCTAATGAACTATACATTCATATTGTAGTTGTTAATGCTCAGATCCTACACCGTCAAACATGGAGGTGCAAACATTAAGCTTTACGGGTGTTTTTCTTCTAAGGGAACAGGACACATTCACTGCATCAATGGGACGATGGACAGGGCCATATAAAACCAAATCTTTTTTGAGAACCTCCTTCCCTCAGCCAGGGCATTGTAAATGGGTCGTGGATGGGTATTCCAGCATGACAATGACCCAAAACACATGGCCAAGGCAACAAATAAGTGGCTGAAGAAGAAACACATTAAGGTTCTAGAATGGCCTAGCCAGTCTCCAGACCTTAATCCCATAGAAAGTCTGTGGAGGGAGCTGAAGGTTCGAGTTGCCAAACGTCAGCCTCGAAACCATAATGACTTGGAGAAGATCTGCAAAGAGGAGTGGGACAAAATCCCTCCTGAGATGTGTGCAAACCTGGTGGCCAACTACAATAAATGTCAGACCTCTGTGATTGCCACCAAGTCATGTTTTGTAGAGGGGTCGAATACTTATTTCTCTCATTAAAGTGCAAATTAATTTATAACATTTTTGACATGCGTTTTTCAGGATTTTCTTGTTGTTATTCTGTCTCTCACTGTTGAAATAAACCTACCAATAAAATTATAGACTGATCGTTTCTTTGTCAGTGGACAAACTTACAAAATCAGTAGGGGATTGAATACTTTTGTCCCTCACTGTACATCATTTTGTGAATGGCATAAAATATGATCATTTTAAAATGAAAGGACCAGAAACAGTGCTTCTGTCAGTATACAGACACTTAAAATCTGATAAATTAAACGTTGGATCTTTAGTTTGAAGATATGTCAAGATGAGGACAGATAAGAAAGCAGGCCAGTGGAGCATTTCGAACAGCAGTAGCCGGGGGCAACTGATAGGAAAGAGTGTGATTTTGGTGACCAAGAGAAATTGTGAGGTACGAGGCTAGTGAGTGTGTAATGGAGGGGCAAAAAACAAAAGTAACAAAACACCACTGGCACTAAGATCACATTCTTCTCTTTATCAAAAAAGGCACAGAACCACATGATTACAAAGCATAGACACAATAATCATGAGGTGCGGGTGGAAATCAGAAACTAAAACACAGAAACAACAAATGTGAAGGGTGCGCTGCTGCTATCTGCTTCCACCAGACACACCCACGAGGTGAGTGCTGGAGAGGGAGAGAGCACTGCGCCATACAGAGCAACCAGCACAGAAATATATAACTACTGTAACTGAACTACTGTCTCTTTTTGTATTTATGTTGTTTTAAAAATAATAGTTTCTTTAAAAAAAATATTTACAAAATATACATACACTGCCGTTCAAAGGTTTGCGGTCACTTAGTAATCTCCTTGTTATCCATGAAAACATACATGAAATTAGTTTGAATAGGAAATATAGCAAAATTAATAGGAAATATAGTCCTTGACAAAGTGACATACGGTCATGCTGCTCCTACATGAGCTCAGTAGGGTTGAGTTCCGGTGACTGTGCTGGCCAGTCCATTATAGACAGAATACCAGTTGGCTGCTTCTTCCCTAAATAGTTCTTGCATAATTTGGAGCTATGCATTGTCTTGTTGTAGGAGAAAACTGGCTCCAGTCAAGCATGGTATGGCATGGTGTTGCAAAATGGAGTGATAGGTTTTTAAGATCCCTGTTACCCTTTTTTAAAACTCCCACTTCACCATCACCAAAGCACCCCCACACCATCACATTGCATCAAATCCTGCTTGACAGATGGTGTCATGCATCCCTCCACTGTTGACATTGAGACTGGTGGTTTGTTGGTACTATTTAACAACGCTGCCAGTTGAGGAACTGGGGTGCACTTGTTTCTCAAAATAGACACTAATGTATTTATCCTCTTGCTCAGATGTGCACTGGGGCCTCCAACTCCTCTTTCTATTCTGATTAGAGCCAGTGTGTGCTGTTCTGTGAAATAAGTAGTACACGTTGTACAAGCTCTTCGGTTTCTTGGAAGTTTCTTGCATGGAATTGCCTTCATTTCTCAGAACAAAATAGACTGACTAGTTTGAGCAGAAAGTTATTTATTTATGGCCATTTTGAGCCTATAATTTAACACACAATTGCTGGTGTGCCACATACTCAACTAGTTTAACGGACCGTTTTTTTGCTTCTTTAGTCAGCACAACCGTTTTCAGCTGTGCTTATGTATTGCAAAATGATTTTCAAATGACCAATTAGCCTTTTAAAATGATATAATTAGCAAACACCACATGCCATTGGAACACAGAACAGATGGTTGCTGATAGTGGGTCTCTGATATCCCATAAAAAATTCCAGCTACAACAGTCATTTACAATATTAACAATTTCTGCACTGTATTTCTGATAAATTTGTTTTTATTTAAAATGTGTAGAAATAGCTTTTCTTTTGCCAACAAGGACATTTCTAAGTGACCCCAAACTTTTGAACTGTAATGTAAATTAGAATAAATCCCCCATTAAAATGGAAACATAATATAAATAAGATATAAAAATCTCTTATTTGTCTAATATCACAACCTTCATATTGAAGGTCACCAGGGTTTGGTCTTAAATCCAAATGTCTGTTACTCCTTAGAAAGACTTTCGGCAATAACACGTGTGTAAATTGCAAGTCTGTGTGTGCATACGGGGGACGGGGGGTTGTGGATAAGTAGTCGCAATGATGTGGATTGGTGGGATTAATGTGAATGGGCTGAATTCACTTCTTAGTCTGCCCCTATTTATAATATATCTGTGTGCTTGTTTTCTTTCTTTAGATATTGATGAGTGTGCCACCCAGATGCACTACTGCCAGGCTAACACAGTGTGTGTGAATCTGCACGGCACCCATCGCTGTGACTGTCTACCTGGTTTCATCAGAGTGGACGACTACTCATGCACAGGTAGGACAAATATGAAGACTAATATATACATTTGTTGAACTAATGTGTGTGATGGAAATTTCATCGATAAACACTCTTAAAGGAGTAAGACAGTGACAAAATTCTCTTGGCACAATTAGCAGTTTATTTGCAAATAGAGAGACGCGTCAAACGCTTACAGAATAATCATTAGAGGAGCCTCTAAAGGAACTTATGACAACGGTCAGTATTTATAACAGTTATAGGGGTGTGGTATGATGTCACCCATCAATCTGAGGTCTCACAGGTGGGAGGGTTATCCCCCCCACCTTATCCTTCCTGCCACACCATGTGCCATTTAAAGATGTAAAGGGGAGTAGAGAATTTGTGGTTTAGTATTTGCCTTAGAAAAGTACCAAGCCTGTGCTTTGCCATGTAGGAAGAATGCAAGATATGTTAATGGTCTCGTAAGTTAGAGGGGGACAGGACATGGGTGGACAATTTAAGTCAAAAAGTATTTGTAAAATGCAGGTGGTCAACCTGCATTTGGGTGAATCCTGGGGTGGACAATGAAACTGATAAGTGGAAATAACCAAACTGTTTTAGACCAGATGAACATGTATTGATGAAATGTTATTTTGTGAGATGTTGTAACACTTTTTTACCAACACAAAAACTAGGTTTTCTGAACTGTTCTTTGAACAGACTCACTGATCATGTGTCTTTCTGTCTCTATTTGCAAATATTATATAATAAACTGTAATTGTGTTTAAGAGCATTTTGATCTGCCTTACCTTCCTTAATAAGAGTTATTTTCAATGGAATTGCCATCAAAAGACAGAAAGGAAAAGAAGAATTACAATATCAAAATAAACCTGGGTACATTTTTTATGTGGTACCTTTTGCGTCCCCTGTACCAATCTTGTTGTATTTTTGTCTATATTTGGACAAATACTTATTCCATTTGGTTTTTCATTCAATAGTTTTTTATTATGAATACAATGATATGCGCTTCTAATTAAATGTTTTATTATTATAAAAGCTGTGATTAAAGAGGTAAATAGAATCTTGCCATGTCCCCAATACTGTTCATTCAACTTCAATGAAAAAATTAAAACATATGTTTCCAAATATTTCATTACAATTCAGTTTTTAGAATATTTTAGTCCGAATATTTTTTATCTAAATTTGTTTTTATCAAAATTGTAACATTTTGTACAAAGAAATAATGTTTTATGATTGTCCCCAGCAGTCACTGTCCACTCTGTTGAGCTGCCTTTAATTCCTTTTATGAAAAAAAACATACACCTCTGTTTCTCCTTTTTTACTGTTCATATGTATGTGTTTGAGTAAAATGAAATGTTTTGTGTTATTCTATTAACTACTGACAACTTTACTCCCATATCCCAGTGGTCAAAATAATCAAAACATATGGATTGTTTTCAGACCTCAAATAATTCAAAGAAAACAAATTCATATTCATTTTTCAACAACAAAATTCTAATGTTTTAACTTAGGAAGAGTTCAGAATCAGTATTTGGTAGAATAGCCCTGATTTTTTAACACAGCTTTCATGCGTCTTGGCATGCTCTCCACCAGTCTGTCACATTGCTCTTGGGTCACTTTATGCCACTCCTGGTGATGGCTTGTGACAATCATCTTCCTCTTGATAAAATTCCAGAGGTTTGCAATTGGGTTCATGTCTGGAAATTGGGCTGGCTTCTCCAGGTCTCCGTCTAACCATTTGATGACCAGGTGTTGGGCAAAGCTGAAAATTTGACTCATCAGAGAAGATGAATGGACTCCATTCCTCTATGGTTCAATCCTAATGGTCTTTTGCAAACTTCAGCCTGGCTCTTCTTTGCTTCTCATTGATGAGAGCTTTTACTAGCTTTGCACGACTTTAGCCCTGCCCCTACAGCCTGTTTCGAACTGTCCTCACTGTGCACTTCACACCAGCTGCTGTTTGCCATTCTTTTTTAGGTCACTTGATGTCATCCTACGGTTGTTGAGTGACATCCAAACTAGTTGATGGTCATCTCGGTCAGTGGACATTCGTTTTCACCCTCTGCCAGTCTGTAGCTTTGTTATCCCCAATGTCTGTTGCTTGACCTTGTTCTTATGAACAACCTTCTTAGACATTTTCAGGATGGAAGCAACCTGACGCTCACTGTTTCCCTCTGCCAGTAAAGCCAGAATTGAAACCTTTTCCTTGCTCAAAGCTTTTTTCAGCAACTTTTTCATGCTGAATTGTCATTTTTTTATTCAAATTACCTTTGAAGTGCTACTTGCATGGATTTGCCATCCCGCTGGTCCTATTGCAAGAGGATAGTGATGACCACAGCAGTGTTTTTTTTACTTTCTCTTGTTAAATTAGATTTGGATCAGGTATTCACCTAATCAGTACCTCATTAAGTAAAATGGGGTGTGCCTGTTTTGGAATGGAACAGACACTGGACTGGAATGGCTGCCATACATGTAGAGATGTAGAGATGCTGATCAGAAACATGCACACCAGTAGCCAACTGGAGGTCATTTTGTAGGGCTCTGGCAGTGCTCCTCTTATTCCTCTTTCCACAAAGGAGTAGATACCAGTGCTACTGCTGGGTTGATCCCCTTCTACAGCTCTGTCTAGCTCTCCTTTTGTAATAGCAGTCTCCTGATATGTCCTCCATGCCCTTGAGACTGTACTGGGAGACACAGCAAATCTTCCTATGACGGCATGTATGGATTTGCCATCCTGGAGGAGCTGGACTACCTGTTAATGCTGAATGATCTGCTGTTTTTTTGAGCAGTGCAGTAACACTGTTTGGCCAAAAAAAGTTGCACAAATAGCAATATTTCATTGGACCTCCTTTAAAGCTTTGATTACAGCGCACCATTGGCATTGTTTCGACTACCTTATGCAACTTCACAAAATGTATTTACGAGTTGCATAATTATTTTTGATCTTGTATTGAGGTGATAAGAGTTGAACACCCCCAATAAAGTATTTTCCAGCACATCCCTAAGACATTCAATGGGACTAAGGTAAGGACTCCCTCAGGAACAGGCCAATTCATGTGAGAAACTGATTCCTCATGCTCTTTTAACCACGCTCGCAATTTTAGCCTGATGAATCCTGGCATTGCTTTCCTGGAATATGCCGTGCTATCAGGGAAGAAAAAAATCCATCGATGGGTTAACCTGGTCATTGAGTAAATTCAGGTACTCAGCTGTATTTAATTGCCACATAACGTTGCTGAGCCTAGACCTAACCAATTGAATCAACCCCAGATCACAGTACACTGCCTCTAGAGGCTTCTACAGTCGGCCCTATGCATGATAGGTGAATTGCTTTATGCGCTTTCCTTCTTGTTCTGATGCACCCATCACTCTGGAATAGTTTAAATCTGGACACATCAGACCATATTACTTTTTTCCATTGCTCCAGAGACCAATCTTTAGTGAAGCATTTTTTCATTAGTGTCATTAACAAGAGGTTTTCTTAAGACCACACAGCTGTTTACTCCTAATTGTGTGCGTTCTCTTTGTGCGTGTGGAAATGCTCTTACTTGCACTAATAAACATGGCCGTGGGTTCTAATTTTGATTGTTTAACGATTTAACTTCACCAAGCAACTTCAATAAGTGTAAGTGGTCTTTGATCACAGTCAGTCAAGATTATTTTCCGACTACATTTATTCCGAGAGGTTGACAGTTCTCCATTATTCTTCCATGTTTTAAAACTGTGTTGGACAGTTCTTAACCCAATTTCAGTAATTTTAGCACACTCCTTAGATGTTTTCTTTGCTTCACGCAAGCCGATAATTTCATGCTTCTGACCACAGTAGCATATTCTCCACGACGGGATACATCTTCCAACATGGTTGTTTTAGAAATGAGAAGAGAAAAAATTATGTGTACACCCTGCTACCCCACTGTCCAGCTTGTTGGTATTTTTCATGCATTGTTTAATGAAATTACCAAATATCAAGTGTATATTTGTAGTTACACAAAGATATGGAAGGTGTTGAATATACATGCTAGAAACGTTTAATAATTTTAATCACAATTCACTTTTCTTAAAAAAAATTGAAGAATTTGAAATTTTTTTTCAATATATGTTGTTAAAAATCATTTCATTGTAAAAACTAATATCTTATTAGATTGAGGGACATACAATTCCTTTAAAAATGTTATTTTGATTGCAAACCGGACTTTACCGATTATAAAGTCATCTCGAAAAACTAGCTCATGAATGCGCTCATGAATCAAGATGATAAGCTTAGCAATTGTAAAAACAGAGGTGTAAATAATGTCATTTTAGGCTATGCTCCATTTCTACCCAACGCTCTGCTTTCAAACATTAAGAGCACCAAACCTACCCCTTGCGATCACTGATCATTTGCGATCACTGCTTGATCAACATTGTAGTTACGCTGTTTTGTTGAAAGGAGAGTTTAACACACCAGCTAAGCATGTCACAAACAGTTGGTATTGTTTGATATGGACTGTATTATTTAATTTGTAACAAAGCTGAGGGAAGCAGCAAACAGGCTCAGGGAAAATTGAGGTCTTTAATGAAAGAATTAAAACAGAACTTGAAAACAAGATATAAAAAAGGCCCTAAACCCTGACCAACATAACAAATGGAATGAAACCAAAACAGTGTTACAAATAGAGCGTAAATACAAACAGTGTAAAGGAAAATAACAGGCAACAATGACAATAAAGAAGTACTCCAAATGAAGGAGAAGGGGCGAGATGTTACTGGCACTGCAGTGCCAGAACCTGACATAATGAAAGTTATCTGTAATTAATGCACGCAGGTGATAAGGAGGTAGTTGGACCCAAGCGCAGAGCGCAGGATGTTTATTAAAAATTCAACAAAAGGAAAAACCAGAGGAGAAGGCTGTTTCATAGTCGATGGGCAGGCAGAGAGTTGGTACACAAGAATCAGAAAGAATGGAGCAGAAATACCAGAAACAGATAATCCATAAAGTTAATGATCAAATGGCAGGCACAGGTTAGGGCACAAAGCGGGTAGTCAGACATTCTATAGCAAGGAAAAATAACGGCTTAAGTATGGACGCACACAAGACCAACAATACTTCACAACAGAAACGAGACACATTCCTGAACTAAATAGGCAACACAAAACGAACACAGTGATCAAAATTAAGGCGATTGCGACCAGAGGGGAGAGTTGCGTTCACAGGCATCGTGGGTTGTACAAGGGCCAGAATTGGCGAACGCCAACCTGTTGGCAGGTAGGTTTTTCCAGCAGGGGTATCTGGGGGAGTCGTCTCAGCAAGCAAGGCGTCCTGTATAACTGACTGTATCTCCTACTGTATCGGCCCCACGATACAGGGGTCAAGGAGGCACGATCGATCTGCTTGGATAGCGAATCAGCCTTAAAGTTTTTCCCACCAGGGAGGCAGGAGACAGTAAAGTTAAACCGTTTGAAGAACAGGGATCAGAGAGCCTTCCGGGAATTCAGTCTCTTTGCGCTCTTTATGTACTCAAGGTTCCGATGGTCTGTGAGATAACACGGAGCCAGACCCGGAGCCTTCCATAGCTCTCCCCCATCGGTTGGAGGTTGCCTTCGCCATCTCATGGCAGAATCATCAGGACTAGAATTAGTTCAGCTGTCAGGAACCAGGCATTACTGTAGACCACCCGAGGAAGTAGAATCCGCATGCAGCTGTGGGACAGTCCGTGTGTGTGTGTGTGTGTGTGTGTATGATCCCTCTTATCTCAGCCCACCTCACAATTGTCCTTAAAGCCAAGGACAATTGTGAGTCTCTGGCTCCAACCAGTCCTTTATTGCTGAATCGCCTGTTGAATTGTCCTGTACCTGTCAGTGAATTCACCTTTTAACAAACCTACAATAACAGAAGAACAATTTCCTTTTACTATTCCAATTTCTCATTAGTTAAGACAGTTTGCTTATGTTGAAGTATCGCTCACAACGCATAGTTCCTAAACAATTCTTAATTCATCATCTAACCAGATCTTAATAGATATATAATTACATCTGATTGTTTAATCTTGGTACTACAATCAAATTCACCTTTGGTTCACATAAATGATCAAATACTTTATTGCAAATCAAAATATTCACACCATCTTGAAGCTCAGCTAACATAACTGTTATTTAGCCTTTAATTTCTCTACAAGAGGAAACCCAGTGTGAATTTCTCCAAGCCTTTCCTTATTTAACCTAGCACATCAAAGACACTGCAATCCTGTCATAAATCATGACCCCCTTTTGTCCTGTCTCTCCAGACCTTGTCCTGAAATAGGGTTTGAGCGTCTCAATTAACTAAAAGTGGTCTAGATCTAGAAATATGTTACACTTTTACACAAGGAAACAAAGAATCCAGATACAATTTCCACCTTTGTGTACTGTTCAACTCATGTCTGTGCTAGATAAACTCTCAAAGAAATAGTTACTATTAAGGAAAGTCTCAACCCAGTGTCAATTTTGCTTTTGACCTATTTACTGTTTGAGAGATAGCTGATGGTCCTAACCAATCAAAACCAGAATAATGTACACAAAGTATTCAGTGTAGCCAAATAAGAAAGCTCAATGTTGATAATGTCTCCAGTAAATCTGTTTCTCCCCCCCCCCAATGGTGTTTGTGTGAGTGAGTTATGCACTCCAGGGGGTCTGTACCTCTTTTTACAATTTAGACTATGTAAAACTTCTCAACTTGGTCTTCTATAATGGAACTTGTTGCTAAATTGCTGTCTCAGTTTCATTTAAAACATAGCAAAACGTAGTACCCATGTAATGAATAACACAATGTGCTCCCTGCACCTTTTTACCAACTTATTCCATAATGCATGAGATTACCATGCTTACTTTTAATCAAATATCAAACATACAAACTGAACAGTTACATTCTCATAGTCACTATTCATCCCAAGAAATGAGTTATTTCTCAGATAAACAAAATCAAAATGGTAGGATTTATTCTACTCAACCATAACCATGTTAGGTTTTACATCAAACAAACAGTTTCCAAAACACCAAATTAGACAAACACTGGGCCATAACATATTAAGGCCCATAACAGATTTTCTGATATCTATTTCTAATTTTACCAAGCAAACAGGAAAATCCAATCTTTCATGTAAATCTTTTAAGTACCTATTAAGGAATGATCTCACTGGCTGATGCTCTCTGGTTAATCTTCTCTGACCCCTCCCTCAGGCGTTCCTGCCTGTTCCCGCTGGGTCGCTTGCTGCAGGACCAGAGGTAGCCGTAACTGTCTCTATTCTTGCGGGAACACTAATTAAACAGCCATCATCTCAATTCCCACGGGAATCTTCCCAAACCAAATGTCCAGTCGAATGTCTAGAGGCAGCTTCACAAATTTAAACGTAGCGGTTAGCACAGACTCTTCCCCAACGCTGGGCCTGTAGTCTTTGGTCATAGTCGCTGTAAACACTGGCTGGGCCAACAGAGATGACGTATCTGGATTGTTCTTCTCCCACCTTTACGAGTCATTTCTTGACCCGCGTTTCTTGAAACCGACTTTCTAAACAACTTGGAGCAAAAAGCGTCTGGGGGCTATCTTGGTCACCATCGGGGTAGGCTAAATCGAGTGTAGGGAAAGTTCTCCAGCAATATTGTTTCGCCGGGCAGGGTGGGATGATGCAAAAATCCAAGGAGTCCCAGCGATCGGCAAGGCGGAACACCGCGAGAGAGAGATCATTAAACTCCACACAAACTTTTCTAAAACTTCCATCAGTCACCACTTTCTACATACTGTAGCCAACACTTTCCAAACCACTTTATATTATACCTTCCGTAACTCCCATACGTTACCTCCATATTCCTCCAATCTGCCTGGTAGGCCACACATCCGTCACCGAATTAAAACATAATTTACCGGAAAACATAATAACTCCCAAAGATACATTTGTTTACATGTCCAAACACCACAGTCATGTCATTTTTGTCGGTCCATAACAAGTACCACCGCACAAACCCATAATTTAACCTAAGCGTGGCGAAAACGCCGGATCCTGAGTGAACAATGGTCGGGTCCAACCGCCACCTGTCGCTCTGGTACCTCAATTAACGTGCCCAGCATGCGTTAATAAGCTTCTCTGCCCTTTCGCAAGATATTTCTTTCACCAGTGTCTTAAACAGTGGTCCAACCACCATACTGTTAACAGTTAAGGTCCAACCTTAACTGCAGAGGTTAACGATAAAGTCCAACCTTTACTGCAGAGTTTAAAAGGTCCAACCTTTACCGCAGATTGTATCGATAAGGTCCAACCT
Organism: Esox niger; assembly: GCA_016801105.1. Classification (NCBI taxonomy): domain Eukaryota; kingdom Metazoa; phylum Chordata; class Actinopteri; order Esociformes; family Esocidae; genus Esox; species Esox niger. Next base: position 14,275 of record JACXGJ010009353.1, read on the forward strand.
TAACTGCAGAATTTTCTCTGCGGTCTAACCGCAACTGTATTGTGCTGTTACCTCCTGAGTTAAAAATTTCAGCCCGGGTACCTGTACTGATGAATCCCAAATATCATTGCAGCCGGGCGCCTTTGCTCTCATCCTACTAGTATCTAACCTACGATCGGGGGAGGATTTCAGCTTGGTTGGCCCGCTAGCATATACGTTTGAGATACCAGGTTAAGTAACCAAAGGACAAGCTCCCAAATAGTGATGGAAATTCCATCGATAGACACTCTTAAAGGAGTAAGAACAGAGACAAAATTCTCTTGGCACAATTAGCAGTTTATTTGCAAATATAGAGACGGGTCAAATGCTTACAGAATAATCATTCGAGGAGCCTCTAAAGGAAAATACATGAACAGTCAGTATTTATTACAGTTAAAAGGGGTGTGGTAAGGTGCTACCCAGCTTTCTTATGTCACACAGGTTTTATCCCCCACATGGGTAACCTTTTCAACTCCTCAAGAGGACTTGTAGCATCTAGAAAAACAATAGATGCCCTGTTGGGTTATACTGATGGGCGGATTATTGAGTAACCCTATAATCTGCCGATACCAGTCAATGAAACCCCCTAGGCAAATACCAGATCCCCCCTCTCCTACATTGGGCCAAATTCTACAGAACAACAACATTAACTACCACAGCTATGCCGATAATACTCAAATATATGATACACTGTATATTATACACTGTATAAGCCACATAAATGCTTGGATGAACATAATTGTGTTTGGCAAGAAAAATAAAAAACAAGTATTAGTAAAGAGCTGGATTCTCGGGCCCTTAAAACCAAGGATCAAGTCCGTAATCTTGGTGTTCTGATAGACTCAGACCTCACATTTAACAGTCATATCAAATTGGTCACCAAAACAGCATTCTACCATCTGAACAATATATCCAGAATCAAAAGCCTGTGTCCCAAAAGACCAAGAGAAGCTCATCCATGCTTTTACCTCTAGTAGGGTAGACTACTGTAATGGCATCTTAACTGGACTCCCCAAAAAGACTGAAAAACAGCTGCAGCTGCTAGAATTTTAACCAGGACCAAGAGGACAGTTCTTAATTCTTTGCATTGGCTTCCGGTCAGTTACAGAATAGACTTTAAAGTGGTGCTTCTAGTTTATAAATCTCTGAATGGTTTAGGACCCGAATACATTTCTGATATGTTTGAAGAATATAAACCAAACATGGCTCTTGGATCCATTAACTCAGGTCAGCTAGTAGAGCCCAGAGTCCAAACTAAACATGGAGAAGATGCGTTTAGCAGTTATGCTGTACACAACTGGAATAAACTACCAAAAGATCATAGACGTTCACCAAACGTGTCAATTTTTTAATCCAGACTAAAAACACCTCTCTGTTCACATGCCTGACTGAGCTCTTTAACTTAACCACACTGTGAGCTTTATAGCTTCCTATGTTTTTATAACAGCACTGTTTAGTCTTACAGCTTTTATAGCATCCTATGTTTTTATATTCTATTTCTATTTTCTTATTCTATGTTTTATTATTATGCTGTATTTTATATTTATCTTCTTGATTTCTTTTGTTATTAAATGTATATCTTGCCATATTTTACCAATTGTAATGCAAGTTCTGGTGCTATTAGAGGAATAACCTCTGTATAAATGTAACAATTTGCTGATGATGGATCTAACTGTTTTGATTCTATTGCATTATTTCGATTTTCACTGTAAAGGACATTGAATTGCTTCTATGTATGAATTGTGTGTTATAAATAAACTTGCTTGCTTAAAAAAAAGTTTTAGTTACATCGTAGAAAATTGTTTGTTTCTTGAAATTCTGAGTTTCTAAAAGTGTTCCAGTAATATAGGCACAAAATCAGAGCAGGTAAGTTAGCAAGCAATTGATTTAACTACAGTTGTTTTCATAACTTTGTATATCCTGGCAGAAATTGTCAAATTGTGGCATTGATTTTGAAAATATGATTGATCCAGCAAAAAACTATTTTATTTAAGGATAGTGATCATATGAAGCCATTTATTATCACATTTTTGTTTGGCTCCATTTTAACTCATAATGATAACAGAAATCACTCAAATGGCCCTGAGCTAAAGTTCACATACCCTTAAATGTTTGGCAATGTTACAGACACACAAGGTGACACCCACAGGTTAAAATGTAAATTAAAGGTTTATTTCCCACACCTGTGGCTTTTTAAATTGCAATTTGTGTCTGTGTATATAGTCAATGAGTCTGTTAGCTCTTATGTGGATGCACTGAGCAGGCTAGATACTGAGCCATGGGGAGCAGAAACAAGGTAAAAAGAAAGGAATCGTCAAAAGACCTGTGTTACAAGGTAATGGAACTTTATGAAGATGGAAAAAGATATAAAAAACGTCCAATGCCTTTGCAAATGTCAGTCAGTATTTATCAATCACTTATTAAGAAATGGAAAATTCTGGGATCTCTTGATACCAGGTCAAAGTCAGGTAAACCAAGAAAGATTTGAGCCAAAATTGCCAGAAGAATTATTCGGCAAAACCCACAGGTAACCACAGGTAACCTGAGGATAGAATTGGGGGCCACTTACTGATTTAGTCAACTGTCACTGGAGGTCAAAGAGTATAATAGATAATAGCATAACACAACAAATTCAATATAAGATACATTAGAATTGCACTATACATGGAACAATCACCCTTCACTGTGTGTAGATGGTGGAAACGGATCTTTCATGAAGCTTGATACATACTTTGTATCGTTTGACTCAGTGCGATGAGACACTAGGGTAATGCCTTTTTCAATTTTGTTCTGAAAAATTATTTCCTGTTGCACAAATGGATGAACTTTTGCCTATAAATGACTTAAATGAGGTATATTCCATTGAAATATTGAAAAAGGTCATGCACAAACCATTTTTGTATAGGTACGGCTATATAAGCGAGGTGTTTAACTGTTCAAAGCAGGTACTTGAGTTTAAATTAGCTTAATTTGGTATCAACCCTATATAATGTTGTATATATGTGACTCTAAAGCTTGTATTCAATTTTATAACTGCTTACAGTGAATTCAAAACAGTTCTTTTTATCATATCACCTTGAAACTAAGATTTGATCTAATCTTTAATGAAAGCTCATCCAAATATGACACAGGGAAATTAGTTTGTAAAAAGTCATCACCCTAATGAGAAACACATTGTAGCTCAGGCTGGCTTGAGCAGTTTTCTCTCTGTCTCTTAGAGTACTATGAGTGGTTGAAAGAGCCATTTAACTCTGAGTATAGTCTGGAGCCATACACACTGTCCTCCAGCTGGAAAGGGGTCACGTTAGTAAGACTGAACAACAGTCAAGCTGGGGTGTTAGTTCAAGAGATTTACAAAAGTTTTACAAAGGTGGACAGATGGAAGAGAGAGGAAGGTGGGAGAAAACAGAGCATTGCATTTTTCCAAATGCTGCTTATTGTTGATGCCAGCCTTACATCATATAAATAAACAAATATATGAATGCCAGTCCTGATTAAAAAGAATAATCAAATCCAGCACATAACCTGGAGAGAGTTTAATTAAGATTAACAGCCTAAACTTTTTAAACTTTTTAATAGCCTAAACTTTTAACATAAAAATCTAAATTGTTCCTTATAATCTTCAAAGGTATCTTGCAACCCTTTTGCCACATATGCCAATCATTTATCACTGAAATTTGAATACATGGAGTCTGCTGATGTGTAAATTAGCTTGTTAGATACACTACCATGGAATTGTTTTGGGGTCACATAGAAATGTCCTTCTTTTCAAAAGAAAAAAACATCAATATTCTAAATGACTATTGTAGTTGGAAAAGGCAGATTTTTTAAATGGAATATTTAAATAGGCTTACACAAAGGCACATTATCAGCAGTTATCAGTCCTGTGTTCCATTGGCACATTGTGTTTGCTAATCCAATTACATGAACCAGTGACAAAGAGGCGTAACCTTTTTGACGGTTTCCTGGTTGTCTTATTAAATCCGCGGCTTCCACAGAAGTCAGCTGTTGTTTCCAGCGCGGAGTATGTCGTTTATGTTGTAAAGTACAAGTTATTTCATTTGAAGTAATTGATTTGAATTGTGTTGCAATTATAATCGCTAAAAAACGACACATTTGAACTTTTTAAGAATGTACAATAAAATTGAATATTTGTGCGATATAGACCCTTTTATATGTCTTTCATATTGTCTTATTTATATCTATGGTTTAGGTTGAATGTACTTTAACCCAGCCATGTTTGGAAAACAAATTTTTGGACCTAACCTTGGTAAGCACACTTTTAACATTATTAATAATCAGCTTAAAACTTGTTAACCCTCTTTGTATGTATTTCAGACCAAGTGACCAGCCAGTTGGTCTGGGCTGTTGTAATCTTACACAACCTGAACAGATGCTTTTTGTCTAATTATTTTAGACATTTTCAGTCTTATACTAAAATGTCATTAACATCATTACAATATGCATACAGCTGAACCTTTGTAATCGATTTACCAACCAACAGATAAAGGACCCCCGTTGATGCTACAGAGTACATCAATGGCATCAGTTACAGACACCCCACCTTGCTGCACAGCGTCAGGGGATTTTTGTTTCATGGTTTTATTTCATATTTGAAAGCTGAAGGTAATACATATTTTACAGTCAACTCATCAACACTGTGATGTATGTTTGAGTTAGAATAATATTTTAACCTGTAAGTGGATCATTATTTACACACTAAGCTAGAGAAATGGCTAATGAGAAACAACAGACCGTACAGGGAACAACCCACAACATCTCCAACACATAATCAACAGACCACATACAAAATAGAAATGAACCGGCCAATACTTTCGAATACAGCGATGGACAAAAATCCCCAGATATAAGGTTTGCTAACCAAGCTTAGTACCCCCCATTTTTCACATGATCTAGTTGACTCTCCTCCGAGCTCTCTAATGCAAAGACATTGTAACGATGACGATGTTAGAGTTATACAACGTAATGCATTTGACAACGTTGAATTACGGCAGTTGATACATTTCCAAAAAAGTTGTGGGTTTGGGCACATTCTATGCAATCATTATGGCAGGCTTGGATACCATGATTGTTTGAGCTTCAGACTTTGTACACGGGCCTTGTGATCATCTGCAGATTGAGTTGATCAGGAATGTTCTCATATCTCTGATATCCCCCGTACATGTGGCCATGAGAGCAGATTAATACAATGAATGCACCTTTGGTAATTTACTTGAAAGTATTATGCAGACTAATGCTTATGATTGATGAATCACTAGAGATGGTGGTACAAATTGTCAACAACCGTGAGGGTGGTGCCCCGCGGCATAAAGCTCAAACATTGTTGATAGATAAATAAAAAAGAAGGCATTTAGATGTGGCTGTGAATAATGATTCTACATGTATTTCCATTTGTTTGATGGGTATGTTGATCCCGCAGTACACATATGCTAAGGCCCAGGTTAGTGGTCGTGATTTAGATATGGGGGCTGGTTTAGCATTAGATGATTGGGTAGCATTCAGGGAAATTGTTCAGTGTGAAGATATGACAGGTTGTAACATTTCTGTCTTTCATCGAACAAAGAAGGGTCACTTTACCAAGTTTCTAAACAGTGAGTACACCCACCCTAGAAACGTCTTTATGTACTTACACCATAACCACTTCTATGGCATTGTGAATCTGAAGGGTTTTCTGGGTGTGTCATGTTTGTGAGTGGTGTATGGCTGTAAACATAGCTGTAGTGTCTGTCTTCATGAAGATTGTCATAACCAACCCCATAACACAAAGCAGTGCCTGGACTGTATGTGGATATGTTATTCTGACTTTTTTTATAGGCAGCATAAAGGCTTGAAGCAGCACAAAAGTGTGGGCCGTTGGATTAGCAGGTGTAATCAGAAGAAATACTGTTTCAATTTGGGCCATAATTACAACGTCAGTATTACCAAATTTAAAGGACGCAAATGCATGGCTAACATGATTTGTAAATGGGATCTGTCTGTTGAATTGCATCATCAGTGTTTCGTAAAACCCTCTAAACCCGAGGACTGCAGTGAGAGCTATATATTTTATGACTTTGAGACAATTGCCAATCTGTGAATGGTGTGCATGCTGTGGGTTTTAAAACAAGGCTACTTTCCTCACAAGTTTAACATCAAGGAGAATGAGAAATATGTTGGTCCCCATCTGGAACCACAATACTACAGTGTGAATACCATGATGGCTAAAAAAATGACGTGTTTTTGCAATGGTCCAAAACTGTTTCCGCAGACCCCTTTGTAATAGAGAATGAAATTAAGGCTTACCCTGTGAATGATGTGGTCATCTTGAGAGAGGGTTGTATGCACTACAGACTCAAATTATTGGATTGTGGTGGTGTTGACCCATTCTGGTCAATTTCGATTGCTTCAGCTTGCATGAAAGTCTTTGGCCTAAGATGAATAAAGCAAGCTTATTCATCTTACATCCTAGTACCGTAAGAGGTACACTTGCGGTTACCTATCTATGCATATTAAAATTATAGATAAACGGTGGGGGTGGTGGTATTCCTTTCCTTAACGGCACAAATTTGGAGTGGCCTTTTCTCTGGAGTGTCCCGTGGTAACATGCGCCTCACCTTGAGTGTCAGGCACCTGTTGACAGCACACTTGGCAAGTGTGACTAAGATGAAAAGGACCACCACAACAGCCACCACTGGCATAATCAAAAATAACCAAAAATAGATGACAACCATCTAGAAAGACCTAAATCATCAGGATTGTAATTATTGTATTTGGCACCCTCCTCACGGATCTTACCAGCCAAATCAGTCAGTTCTTCAGCGTTATCAGGTATGTAGGTACAACACTCAGTTCCAATGACTGCACAGGTCCCCCCCTGAGCTGACAATATATAATCGAGAGCAAGTCTGTTTTGCATTGCAACAGTACGAAGGGCAACCATTTCAGCTGACTGCAATGTCGAACTTTCAGAGGTGATATTAGCTAAAGCCTCCAAAGAGCTAGCCATACTAATAACTTCTCTTGCCAACACGGCGGTGCCATAGGGACAGAATAAAATAGCAAAATACCTTTCCGTTTCAGTGATGGCTCGAGTATGTCGTGTTTTAAAAGGAGAATCTGTACTGAGTCTCACATGTGGAATTACATAACCCAAATAACATGATCCTCGCCATAAGGGTGGGAGCCATGGATAGGCATTTGGACCACAAATGAAATAAGTTCCGTTTGGAGCAACCATTCCCGTAGATATTAGGTTGTCGAAGGTATTAGCGTAAAATAAAGTTTCGGTACCATTATTGAGGGTTATATTAGCATACATCAAACACTCAGGAATAGTACTACCATCACAAAGAGAGAGGTCTGCTGTTTGGTTGCAATAACTTCGGCCTACAGACACAAAAGCGTTAGCATATTGTTCCGTTAGACTTTTGGATTGCCCTCGCTGTATGCACAACCATCCCCTAGGTGGATTAGTAACTACTATATGCGGCGGACGACCCCAGAAATCAGGACTTTTCCTATCAAAGGCTGGCATATAACTATGACGCCATGATTTCACAGACACACCTAAAGATGTTACATGATCCTGGATGGAAATACATCCAGATCGTTTAGGTTCCCTCCAGCAGGGGTCAGAAGTATTTGGTCGACGAGAGTGCAAGTAGCTGTCAGTAACACCCCAATTATTGTGTATAGAAAATCTGAACCAACTGAGGTCCCTCCAAATCCCTATCATCTCAGACTGATTGAATGGAATGACTCCTAAGGGAATACCTCCATTAGCGGTGAACGGAGTATGGGTACGGATCCAAGAACTACTCTGGTTAATCATTCTGGCAAATTGTAGGGAGAGGGCCAAGTAGGTATTAATACCATGATGACCATCCTCGTGTCTATGAACGTCTACGTTTGGGACTAGAGAACCACCACACTGTACCACCAGAAAACACACAGAAATAATGACCATGAACATAGTAATCTATATATCTCAATAGTATAATTATCTACTTTCCTAGTGGCTAACTATTTCCTGATTTGGTTTTCAGTAATAATAAATAACAATCACTATTGTTCTAATTAGCACATAATAGTGAAGAAATCTTCTTCCTGTCCGATGGTCAATTCGGTTGGTCTTGACGCTGATTCCGTACGTCACTTTATCCTTGTAGAGTCAAAACAAAACAGGACACAGTTCGTGTTGTCGAAGGGTCTGGTGTTAAATCTGCATAGCCTGCAAAAAGACAAAGAGAAAGTGAGAGTATCTGTGTTTCTATGAAAAGGTAGATATTCTGCCTCAATTTTGCTAAGTGACATTTGCAGTGATTGCATAAAAATGTATCAGATTCTGATCCGTTTCTATGCATCTTCACGCGAGACAGGCCCCCGGTTGCCTATTGCGACCGGTTCTGTAGTCTCAAGGCTCTGCTCTTTGTCATGTTGTACCACCTTGCAATGAGTAACATGTATCCACCTTGATTTACCTTGTACCTTCACTGCTGATCTAGTGATAAGTAAAACTTGGTAAGGACCTTCCCACTTTGCTGCTCCTAATGTCTCTGCAAGGTGTTTCTTTATCATCACCCATTGTCCTGGCACTACATCATGTCCCCCCTCGGAGGTTGTTCCCCATGCTTCTTTGACCGGTCTGTCTGCCTCTCCTACTGATTCTGATAGTTGCATACAGTAATTAAGCATAGTATCACTCATGATGTGTATATCTGCTTTTCTCAGGTCTACCGTGCCTGGTAGTGACATAGGTCTGCCTGTGACAACCTCAAACGGACTTAAACCTGTAGTCTTGTGTGTAGCTCTTATGCTGCATAAGACGGTAGGCAGCGCATCAGGCCACGCTATCCCTTCTTGATGCATTTTAGCCAATCTGCTCTTCACCACCGATTTGACGTTCCACATGACCACTTGATTGAGGATGATAAGGGCAATGTAGTCGCCAGTCTATGCCCAGGAGGCGAGCTACCTCCTGACACACTTTCCCAGTAAAGTGAGTTCCTTGGTCAGAGTCCAATTGTTCCGGTAATCCCCATCTGGGAATTATTTCACGGATGAGAACTTTCGCTGTGTGCTGTGCTGTCCCTTTCTTGGTAGGATAAGCCTCCACCCATCGGGAGAAACGGTCAACAATTACCAACACGTCTTCAAATCATTTCCTCTTAGGAAGAGTGATGTAGTCAAGCTGTAAGTGTCTGAAGGGTCCTGGCGGTGCAGGTGCCCGACGTGTCTGCACTTTCACTTTTCCCTTTGGACTGTTTACATGCTTCTGTCAGAGCCACTAGCTTTGCCACTTTTGCTGATGTTCCTGCTGACAAAACACCAGATACCACTGTCACTTGATGTAGTAACCGCCCATCCCACCTTCCTCTCTCCCCCCTCCACAATGCTGGAACCGTCAGTATAGAAAACAAGTTCAGGATTCACAAGGGGATGGACCTTTGTGAATTCATCACAGAGCTGGTCCAAAACCAACACACAACAGTCATGTTCAAGCAATGTGGAATCCGGTAGACGCATCAAGGTGGCAGGATTAGAGGGTGTACCACGCTGTATGCTGATATTAGGCGCCTCTAAGACTGTGGACCATTTGTTCCAACGTGCCGCTGTAACTTGTGCAGCTCGGTTCATAGTCAAGAGAGTGTGCACAGCATGTGGGCATCTGATGATAAGCTGTTGGTCAAGAACAAGTGGTGATACCAGGGACACCGCAATGTAGGTTGCCTGCATAGCTCTCAGACACGGACCCCAGCCCAAAGCCACATCATCCAATTTCTTAGAGTAGTAGCCCACAGGCTTTTGGCGATCTCCATGGTCTTGTGTCAGGACTGATGTCATGTAGCCATCTTTTTCAGCCACAAAAAGTGTATATGGCTGTCCTGAGTCAGGAATGTCCAGAGCAGGTACTGACGACAGTGCCATCTTGAGTTTGACAAAAGCATCTTTCTGTAGTTCTGTGAGCTGAACAGGATCTTTTGAGTCAGGGTCACCCTTGAGGAGATCATTGAGGGGTTGTGCCATTTCAGCAAACGAATCCACCCAACATCTGTTGTAGTTACACAGACCCATGAAAGAACGGACGTCCCTAACGGTGGTGGGTTCCTTTGCAGCTTGGATGGCTGCGGTGCGACTTTGAGTCATTTCCCGCT
>JACXGJ010009354.1:0-24501 GCA_016801105.1 Esox niger
GTGTTATACCTGCGTATGGAACTTTTAGTTTAGATTTGAGCTCAGAGATGTTGGAAGCGACATAGTTTTTTGACCGTGTGAACTTGTAACTCTAAGTTTTCTAGTAAACATTTTTTATGGAAGATTTACTTGTCTCACTCGCGTGTCAATTAATAGTTTCTAAGACTGAACTCAAAATTGTGGTACAGAAGACTCAGAAAAGACGGAGTGCCACTACAAGTATAGTGCTAGATTCCAGGGCCCTTAAATCCAGGGATCAAACGCATAATCTTGGTGTTCTGACTCAGACCCCACATTAAATAATCATATCAAATCGGTCACCATCTAAAAAATATATCCAGAATCAAAAGACTGGTGTCCCAAAAAGACCAAGAGAAGCTCATCCATGGTTTCATCTCTAGTAGGGTTGACCACTGTAATGGCCTCTTAACTGGACTTCCCTAAAAGACTGTAAAACAGCTTCAGCTCATTCAGAATGCAGCTGCTAGAATGTTAACCAGCACCAAGAGGACAGAGCACATCACTCCTGTTTTTAAATCTTTGCAATGGCTTCCAGTCAGTTAAAAAATAGATTTTAAAGTTGTGTTTGAAGCTTATAACTGGTTTCTAATACATTTCTGATAGGTTTGAAGACTATAAACCGAGCAGGGCTCTTAGATCCATGAACTCAGGTCAGCTATTAGAGCCAAGAGTCCAAACTAAACATGGAGAACGCACGTTTTGCAGTTATGCTGTACAAAACTGGAATAAACTACCAGAAGTTCTTAGACATTCAACAAACGTGTCAATTTTTAAATCCAGGTTTAAGACACTTCTCTTTTCACATGCCTATGACTGAGCTCTTAGTTTTAACCACACTGTGAGCCGTATAGCTTCATATGTTTTTATCATTGAAACTGAACTGACAGCTTTTTTCGCTTCTTATGATTTTTATTTGTTTTATTATTTCTTTTTTCTTTTTAAAATCTTTTCTTATTCTATGTTTTATTATTATGCTGTATTTTATATTTCTTTTTCATGATTTATTTTGTTATAAAATGTTTATTCTGCTATCTTTATTCAATCATAATGCAAGTTCTGGTGAAATTAGAGGAAAAACCTCTGTCACGGCTGCTGTTTGGGACCCAAGCGCGGAGAGCGGCGAGCAGAGTAGTCGGAGACGGGCGAGAGGTCGGAACACTGTCGGGCAGCTAACGTACAGACAAGGAGCAGGCGGAATCGTCGGGGACAGGCAGGAGGTCGATACACGAGGAGTCTGTACGGAGATGAGTGAATCGCGAGAAAAGGCTTGCAAGCAAGAACCATGATCCGGCGGGGAAGGGATGGCAGAGAACTGAGGATATACTGCAGGGGATGAGGTAAGTGGAAACAGGTGCGTGATTAGGTGATTGGAAGCAGGTGTGTGATTAGGTGCTGACTCAGGAGCGCGGGCGCCCTCTGCTGCGCGCTCGCGGAGGCGGAGATGTGACAACCTCTGATTAAATACCTGACAGTTTTAATTCCATTGCATTTTGTTCCATAGCTATACTATACGGCATTTATGTATTCTAAACTCTGTTCATCTCCCTCCATCTAGATGTATTATGTTGATACTATAAATGTCTACATCAACTATAAATTAATTTAGAATATTAATTAGGCTCACCAGAAATTGTAGATACATGTATGTCATCTTTGTAAAGTTTTTTTTATTTAGAGACTATATATGTTGTCCACCACAAACAGCACCATTATATCAAGTAAAATGCTGTCAATGTGGAAAAGTGCAAAGGGATAAAGGTGATAAAGATTCTATAAATTTCACAATGAACTGCAGAATAAAGGCTGCAGTTCTGTGAATGTCCACTAGAGGACAAAGGACCACCAATAATGTGGACAGTTACATGTCCTATTAAAACAGACAGCTGCCTGTTCACCACAGGTTTCAGTCCTTCACAAAGGCCTGCTGATGGTTTCATATCTACTATCTGTATTTATCAGAGTCATTCTGAGCCGTGTTCTAGTTCTGATACTGAGTTACAGACAGTGATGTGTTGATCAAATTGTCCCCCAGGACACACCTGTTTCCCCCTATTATTATTTATATCTTTATAGTAATTATATTGTTTGTGCTCCTCTAAGTTTATAAGAATGTCTGCCACTCTCTTATATATGTATATGGTAATAGTCAATTAGGATTCTTTCATATAGGTATTTTGATTATAAACTAATTATCAACATTCTCTGTCTGTTAATCATTAATATTCTTGGCATGCATGTTACTATATTGACAGTGAACTGACATTTTAATTTATCAGAAGTCCATCTTCTTAGGAACTAATCGTCTGTGAGAAAAAAGCCCTTGCTTGCTCCTTATAGGTGACCTACAGAGGCCCCTTCCCCTAGTCCTCATTCTCCGTCTCCTTATTGGCTAGTTATAGTAGCCCCTTTCTTAGGTCCTCCCAGTCTGTCTCCTTATAGGTGGGTCCTTCAGCCACTCCTCTCAAACTTCAACCTGCTCATCTCTCATCTGGACAGTAAGGGTTGTTCACATCACACACTGACAACATGCTGGGGACACTCTGCACTCTCATCACTGCTCTAACATGTAAGGAGTCTGACTTACTAAAGGTTTTACTTCTTTTTTAATTAATAATGAGTCTATATGTTTCTCTTTACTACATGTCATCTTATTTTCCAGGTGTCAGTGGTGTGACCGTGGTGACACAGAAGCCTCCTGTTGTGACAGTGAGGAAAGGAGAGATGGTCACTATGGACTGTAACCTGGGGACTGTAACTGATAAGTCTGCTCGTTGGTATAAACAGGTTCCAGGAGGAGTTCCTCAGTTTGTTGTAACGTGGTATCATACTTGGAAGCCTGAAGAAATAAAATATGGTTCTGGTTTCTCATCTCCTAAATTCACATCTAATCATCAGTCTACATCAGATTATCGTTTGATTATTAATAATATAGAGGAGTCAGACTCAGCAGTGTATTACTGTCAGACATGGGACAGCTCTGCTTCAGAACACGTATCACAGTGATAAACCCCATGACAAAAACCTCCTCACTATATACAATCACTTCTGCTTTCAGATGTTCTGAATATAGATACTAACTGAATGTCAAGTCATCCTGAACCAGTGTGTCTTTAGTATGAGAACAGGCCATGTTGGTGTTTTACTGAACCCTCCTATACATTTAGTAGAATGTTCTTATTTACTGGTACACCTACTTGTCCTAAGCCATGATTCCTAAAGTGATGTTGGTTTTTCTCTCCTAACAGCTGACCTCAGGTGTCATATAACCACCATTGGTTTACAGTTGAGATGTATTACATCAATAGTAATAGTAACAAAAGTACTCTCTGTCCCTTTCCCTCCCTGGTTCTTTTCTCTCATATTATACTGTACTCCCGAAAACCGGGAGGGAGTTGGGAAAGAGCACGCTGGCGAAGTTCTCTGCCACTTCTCTACCTGGAGAATATAGTTTGGGTCATTGGAATTGTCAGCTAATGTCCATATGTTCTCTTTCTAACTTTGTTTCTGAGAATCATCTAGCTTTCAATCTAACTGGCTTGGAATAACAGTGTTCCACCTTCCCACTCGGTCTTTAATGTGGGTCTGGGTCAGAGCTCAGGAAGGTCTCTATTCTCCTGCTTGGGTGTTCTGTGATGGTCTGTCCCTGGAGGGTCTGCTCTCATCAAACCCACTTTCAAGTTCCACTACCTGTTAAACTATAAAACCCTCTGTAAGAACATCCTACTGACATAATTAACTCAAACGTCCTCTTTTCCACAGGTAAACATTTACTTCAACCACCTGAAGACCTTCCTGACAACCCCTCCCCCAAACTGAGCAACAATGTAACTTCTTCAATGACAAAATTCACAACATCCATCAACAATTACCACCTCAATACCCTGAAGTCAACTTGTCCTGGATGAATACATCAAGAGGCCCAGTCCACTCCACCTGCCTTTCTGACGTCACCCTGCGTATTGAAATCACTGAACTGATCTCCAAATCCAAGTCATCCACCTGTCAACTTGACCCCACCAGCCTTGTCAAAGCAAGCCTTCTCTCCATCCCACCACTACTCACTGTTGTAATTAACTCCAATCTCAACACAGGAGTTGTACCTTCCAGTTAGAATATTGCTTCTGTGACCCATGTCCTTCAAAAAAATAAATGGTTCAGTCACGTGAAGGTTGCTGACTACGCCACCTAGGTTTTAAATAGAATACTAAAACCTCTGCTATTAAGTTGACACTACAAGACACCCAGCTGGCTTTATTCCAGGACTTGCCATACACCAATGGATCAGTTGGAAAAATGCATATTTTTTTTTATAAAAGCTCGTCAAAAAGATGTTAAGCAGAGTCTGTCACAAAAATGGTTTCAAAATATTAAAACTGACATCCAGGATTCCAGGGTCGAGAAAGCCGGGCTGTACCAGTCGGTGCTGTGTCTTTAGGGGTAGGTCCAACCCGGCAGAGGGCAGAGGGCAGAGGGCGTCTTTTCTTTGCATCAGCGGTTCCTCTTGAAGAGAGAGAGCTCCCAAGTCCAGCTTTGATCCAGAATTAGTATGAAGGAGCACATAGGGCAGGTACTCACCTTATATCCAACAAATCCACATTTGTTTCATCTCCTGTGATCTACCAGCTGCATACAGCAGGCAGGGCTTTCCTCAATTCTGGGCTGGGCTGGTCCGTTCCCTCCGTCTTTCCTTTCCCCCTTTCTCCCTTTACTGGGATTTTGAAAATCCTTTTATTTGCTGCTTGGCCAATCGTTGCAGCAATCTTGTTAGCTGCGTTAGCACATTCAATTTGCACATACTGTACAGCTCTATTCAAAGGTTTGGAGTCACATCTCCTTGTTTTCTATGAAAAAACACATGAAAGTAGTTTGAATCTGAAATTTAGCAAAATTAACCGGAAATAAAGTCATTGGCAAGGTTAGAAATAATGATTTTTAATAGAAATGATATTTGTGTCAAAAGTTGCTTTGTCAAAGAATCCTCCATTTTCATCAATATTAGCCTTGAAGACCTTATGCATTCAGGTTATACATTTTTTAAGTTAAATCTTTTTCCAAAAGGGCTTTCTAATGATTTATTGACATTTTAAAATCATAAACGTAGATTAGCCAAAACAATGTGCCACTGATGGTTTCTGATAATGGGCTTCTGTACCCCTATGTAGATATTCCACTGAAAATCAGCCATTTCTAGCTACAGTAGTCATTTACAACATTAACAATGTTTACACTGCATTTCTGAGGAATTTTCTTTAAAAAACAAGGACATTTCTAAATGACCACAAACTTTTGAATGGTAGTGTAAGTCTTGACCCAATTCTACTGATAGGGAGTATTCCTGAAGTGGATTTGGGTAAACAGATGTGTGCCTTTCTAAATCATGTCCAGTTTATTGAGTTTGTTATGGTACAGATTTAATGCAATTTATTTCAATTATAAGTTAAGTCAACAACACAAAATGTGGAGAATATTTAGGTTTCAGAAGACATCCCAAAAGGCCCAGCACATTACATTAGGTAAAATGCAAACTCTGTTTATAGCCAGCTATGGAAATTCCAACACTGATTGATCCCTTAATAGGTGTTCAGTTGGCTGTATTCCTATTTGACTTCTAATGTCTCTTAATATGAAAATAATCTATAATATAATTAATCATATTATGTTACGGAGTTTGAGTAATCCAATAAATGCTTTACTGATAACAAATGTGGACAGGTAACTTATAATTTAAACTGATTACATTTAGAAGTAACCTTGCCAACCATGTTTACAGAAGACACATGATGCATCAACAGTTGTTATGTGATTCAAGGAACTGAAAAAGGGCAGTTCTGTATTTATTCACATATACAATTATTCTACATTATTTTATACAGCCGTTTATAAATATGAACAACATTTCTTTCCAAGTCCCCACCCTGTGTGTCTTGTCATCATGTCTGAACACTGGAATGTTTATGTGTGACAAATGTTTATCTCAGTTCTGAATACAGAAAACCTCACTTCATGCCTCATCATGCTGTATTGATCCATGAGTAGGATCAATCTGTCTGATAATATGGAGCCAGGAAGTAGATGGAAATATGTCCCTAGTTGGTAATGGGGGCTGTTCTTCAGGACTAGTCTTGTGATGATTCCTTAGGTTAGTTTTCAACCCCCACATCTTTAGTTTTGAGGATATAAGCCAGAGCAGGTTCTGGAAACTCTTTCTCTTGCTTTCGCACCTGGACTGTGTTGAATGTGTTTAAAGGCAATCGAACCTGTTACAGGGTAAAAGGATATCTACCTCCCTACCCTGCATGGGTTCCGGCCTCACCCACACACCTTCAGACTGTCCCTAGCCAGATGGGACATGGTTTTCACTGCCCTCCTGGTCTTCATATCCAGACCGCCTCCAAGGATGAACCCTGTAGCCTCATGCCTGACATGGAGGCCCGAACGACTGAGGGACAGCAAACTTGTGAGAGGCTAGAAGGTGCATGTGAATATAAACCATCATCCGGCAGGGAAGAGTTGTCAGGGATCCAGAGGAAAACTGTGGGAAAGGAGGCAAGTGGAAACAGGTGTGGGAGTGGATGATGGTGAACAGGTGTGGGAGTGGATGATGGTGAACAGGTGTGGGAGTGGATGATGGTGAACAGATGCTGCGATCTCAGCCTAGTTTGGAGTCTGTAAGATGGAGTGTGTGGACAGGTGTCTTTTATACAGGTAACAAGTTCAAACTGTTGCAGTTAATACAGGTAATGAGTGGAGAACAGGAGGGCTTCTTAAAGAAAAACTGACAGGTCTGTGAGAGCCGGAACTCTTACTGGTTGGTAGGTGATCAAATACTTACATCATGCAATAAAATGCTAATTAATTATTTAAAAATCATACAATGTGATATTCTGGATTTTTGTTTTAGATTCTGTCTCTCCCAGTTGAAGTGTCCCTATGATAGAAATTACAGACCTGTACATGCGTTGTAAGAAATCAGCAGGGTATCAAATACATGCTCTCCCCACTGTATATATTAAATGACTTCTTAATTTACCCTAGCCATTAATAAATATGTAGCTAATTTCCTTCCTGGCCTCTGTGTCTGATTATATGCTATCATTGGAATGTTAATGTTTTACAGATGTTACTGTTGGGTCTGAATACAGGACCTGAGGTCCTGCCTTAATCACCATATCTTGACTCATGAGTAGATCACTCAGTCATACAGTATGGTGTCAGTAAGAATAGATTGGAACGTGTCCCTAGTTGATAAGAGGGACACTATTTCAAGATTAGTCTTGCGAGCTTTTGGTTAGATATTCAACCGACATAACTTGAAAATGGTGTAACCATAAGGCTTATGCAAACTATACCAACTGACAATGTCACTTTCACACCTTATGATGAGAGACCCACAGCATCACTTACCGCATAAACATTGTATCCTAAATCCCCACGCTCAGATTCCATTATATGAAGGAAAAGGAACTGAGGCATTTGTATAACAACATATAAAAGTATATCTAAGAACACTCTAAAACAACATGTCCAATCAAGGCAACCCAGATGGGTTTGTGTCAGTTAGAATGGCAAAGGGTTGGTAATTACAACAAACACTGCACACAGGGTTAATGCCCGGCACACTGGGTTAATGCCCTGCACACTGGGTTAATGCCCGGCCCACAGGGTTAATGCCCGGCCCACAGGGTTAATGCCCGGCCCACTGGGTTAATGCCCGGCCCACAGGGTTAATGCCCTGCACACTGGGTTAATGCCCGGCCCACAGTGTTAATGCCCGGCCCACTGGGTTAATGCCCGGCCCACTGGGTTAATGCCCGGCCCTCTGGGTTAATGCCTGGCCCTCTGGGTTAAGAGAAGATAGACTAATGTGACCAATGTCCCACAAAAAATTCTTTGAGCAGCCCAAATACAAGCGGCCCACCGGAAATTTTCTCCCGATTACCCATCCCGGTCCTGGATGAGTACCAATCACAGTGATATACATCATAACGAGAACCTCCGTAACGAGAACCTCACTGAGGAACACTTCTGCTTTTTGAGAGATGTACTGTAACATTATAAGCGACAGTTCAAAACAATCTGTAATTATTTATCACAATGATGGACTCTTGTAAAATGTACTTGTAAAAAGTCTAATGTAAACACATTATCTGAACAACATGATCATCCTCTACACCACCATGATCTACAATATTATTGTTAAGTCCAGATTGGATTTTGCATGGATTTACATGGACTGGACTCAAACAGCAGAAGTTCATGTTATGCTTCATGATGTCTTTAAAAAGAGAGAATTCCTAGAAGTCCCTGATCTGTTGGTAGAGAGTTAATCTGTCTGAATGGGATGTTTCAGTTCCTGTCCTCCCAGTAGTTAGAGTGAGGAGGTTTTTGTACGACCAAGTTTACAAACTGAATCACTGTGGTATTCGGACAAGGAACCAAGCTCATTGTCACTGGTGAGTAAACTTTACATTTGTTCAGCAAACTGTTGAATATGTGTTTTGTTTCTAATTATATTGGTGAGATAATTTTTCAGTATATAGATGAAATGTGAAATGTATTAAATTATGAAATATTTTAAAAGTATTTCTGTTTAGATTTTCCAACGAGGATAGTTATAAATAACACTTACTTAAATTTACACATTTAGTATTTTATCGTTCTATATACATATTTTTTCTACCATAGTTTCTAAGGGGCAGCTTTATTCATATTCTGTCATGCTAATGTTCATTTGTGAATATAAACTGAATATAAACTGTTGTTAATGTAAACTGGCTGCATGTGTTGCTTAATGTAAAATGCTTCTCCTTCACAATTAGAAACAGTCTTTGAGGACTGATAAAAATTAACGTAACAATACAAATGTCATTTTATATCTTAAAATAAAAATCAGACACAATAGTATTACATCTGTTATTTTAGACATAACTAAGAACAGTTTCATATTTTTATTTATATTTGAATTACAATGTCAATGGGTGTTTTAAGCAAAAACACTGAAGTTGAAACATCAACTATAACTGATATGTAAACTGTCTAAATGTATGTTTTCCTTTTAACCACATTTTGACTCTTTTCTAATGTAGATGGGGATCTTGGTACACCTGCCGTGACCCTGTTCCCTCCATCCACTGAAGACCTCAAGTCCAGTAAAGCAACACTGGTGTGTCTGACTAGTAACCTGTCTGAGAGGTCCATGGGGTTTGTAGATGTCAGCTGGACTTCTAATGGTCAATCAGTGACAGATGTTTCTACTAGCCCTGCTGAGCAACAACCAGACAAAACTTTCAAGATCAGCTTCCTATTGACATGGGCACATATAGGGGGTTGGTTTGCGCTCAGCATTGAGAGTCACACTGACTACTTCTCAGCAGGAAATTACATGTAGACAATCACATTTGTGCAACTTCAAGAAATACCCTCCACTTCTCACCTTCATTGACTTTAACTAGCAATTTCTTTTAGTGTTTTCTGATTGGCTCAGAGCTGACATCTACTGATTCAAAAATTGTTTAAAAGAATTCTAGTGATTTTACAGCATTCCCTTTTCCCAGTAAACTTTTCCCACTGTTAAAATTGATATCTAAAAAGCTCAGTGTGTTAAAAATCTGCATTCTGAATGACAAAAAACAAGAACAAATCTGAAATGTATATATAACAAACAAAATGTCCAGGTTTGACTGCCATGGTGAAAAAACATACATTTTGACCAGTACGGCTCACATGCTAAGAAAATAACTTTTCATTTGTGTGGCACTGATCAATTTACTGACCCAATAACTAGGTTTTGAAACATGAATCAAATGTTTTGGGTGAGTTACTAAATTTTTTCATAATCAAAGCGATTCAGAAAAACCTTTTTCACCATGGCAGTCAACCTTGAAAAGGCTTGTAGTTAATAGCAAACAGTTAATAGCACTCTGCATTTAGGCATTTTCCCAACATCTCTAGAAACAGCTGCCATTAAGCCCCTATTTGAAAAGAGATCACTTGATGCATCTACATATACTGAACAACTATCGACCTGTATAAAAAATGGTATCTCCAGGATGTCTGTTAGCCACTTGACAAAAGACTGTCCAGAGAACACACTGCACCGGAGCACTGCAACAAACCTCTCACTGACGACGTCAGTCACACACCTGAAAATGGATTGGTTTTGTTATGTCCTGCGTTGTATCCAGCTGGATGGAAAACATTCCAGCATTCTGGGTGTCAGGGGAGTTATTTAGATCACGAAACTGACAGTCAGTTTCCTCCTGTTTCCTCCTGTCTGTTGCTCAGGCCATTCTTCCCTATAATTCTGATGACCTTCACCACCCGTTCCAAAACCTGACGCCTCTTCTTGACCTGATTTCTGTGTTCTGCACTTCTGATCAACTTTGAAAAATAAGCTTTGGAACATTTTCTTTGTTGGATTCAGCTGCCTTGCTAAGGACCAGGCATACAAAACCAAACAAAGTGTGACGTTCATTACAATACATCAGCTACTTTGTGCTTTTGCCATCTCTACTGGTAAACACCTTCACCACAGGGTTTTAGCATCTTGTTTGGTTAATGATTTCAAAACACCTGCATCATAGCAGGCTCAGGACAGGCAAAGAAGTCTACAGCCTGTTTCTCCCTGTCTCTCCAAACCAACTAACTCAGCAAGCTGGCTTAACTAGTCATAGAGAGGGATAGAGGATTACAATGAATTGTTTCAAGTAAAATGTACATGTAGTAATGTTTTTTGAGAATTGTTTATGGTATTATAGTATTCTTGAAGAGTGGGACTTCTAGATGGACAATGTGCATTTGCAGTTATTATTAATTTACCTTTTAACAATTGTTGTGTTACATATAACTATTTTATGTTACTTAACTTCTTTAAAATCAGTTATATATATTGTCTCCAATAGTTACCGTATGTTGAATTTGTACATATTAGACACTGTTGAAATGTGTCTTCCTGTAATATTTATATTATAAAATGTTTTAGATTAAGTCTTCATTCTTAATCTGTCAGATCAATCTTCTCAGGAGCTATTAGGCCAACAGAGGCTCCTCCCCCTGGACCTCCCTGTGTCTCTCCTCTTAGGTTACTTATAGAGGCTCCTCCTTCTGGTCCTCCCTATCTGTGTCCTTATAGGTGCATCCTTCAGTCTTTCCTGTCCTCACACTCCAACCTGCTCATCTCTCATCTGGACAGTTGGGGTTGTTCACATCACACACTGACAACATGCTGGGGACACTCTGCACTCTCATCACTGCTCTAACATGTAAGGTGTCTGACTTACTGAAGGTTTTACTAGATGTTTTATTAATAATGAGGGTGTATGTTTCTCTTTACTACATGTCATCTAATTTCCCAGGTGTCAGTGGTGTGACTGTTGTGACACAGAAGCCTCCAGTTGTGACAGTGAGGAAAGGAGAGATGGTCACTATGGACTGTAACCAGGGGACTGTTACTAATAGTGCTGCTCGTTGGTATAAACAGGTTCCAGGAGGAGTTCCTCAGTATGTTGTAGGGTGGTATCATGGTCGGAAGCCTGAAGAAATTAAATATGGTCCTGGTTTCTCATCTCCTAAATTCACATCTAATCATCAGTCTAAATCAGATTATCGTTTGATCATCAATAATGTGGAGGAGTCAGACTCAGCAGTGTATTACTGTCAGACATGGGACGGCTCTGCTTCAGAAAGCGTATCACAGTGATAAACACCATGACAAAAACCTCCTCACCAAATACAGTTACTTCTGCTTTCAGATATTCTGAATATAGAAACTGACTGAATGTCAAGTCATCCTGAACCAGTGTGTCTTCAGTATGAGAACAGACTATGTTGGTGTATTACTGAACCCTCCTATACATTTAGTAGAATGTCATTAATTAGTAAACCTACTTGTCTTAAACCATGAATCAGACTGTGATGTTAGTTTCTCCTCTGAGCACTAATAGAAAAACCCATGTATCATATAATCACTATTGATAAACTGTAAAGACATGTTCTTTAGTTATATACTGTTAGTTTCCGACCCAACTAGTTTCCAGTAGAGATATATTACATACAGTTATTTAATGATACACCGTTCGTTCACAACCCCAAAATGGTTTGTGGTCCAAATAACTTCAATTCCAGACTAGCCCCTCCCAGGCTGTTAGAAGAGCATGAGGGGCTGTCTTTCACTTTTCATACACAGATTCTAAGTTTGGGATGAGTGACCAGTTAACACCTCTTCGGATACAGAGGTAATCCCATAATACTCATACAGGTTGTGGATGAAAAGAGATCACAAGTACAGAATTAAACAATCAATTACTAATGGAAAATAGAAGTTTGAGTTCAAATCAAGGAAACAAAGTAAACATCTGAGCAGTTTTATCAGTATTTTATAATGGCATCAACCAGTGACAATTTGGTGAACAGAAATATTAACAAAAATGTATGAAACATCTATTGTTCATTAGCATTTTACAGTATGATTACTAACTAAATAGAATCAGACAAAGAATAACTAAACAAACAAATAAAACAATTTTCTAATACTACTATTTATATACTTTTAAAGGAGGCTTCTGTAATTTCTAGAAACCCCTTCCTCTGGTCCTCCCTGTCTGTCTCCTTATAGGTCACCTGTAGAACTCCTCCCTCTGGTCCTCCCTGTCTGTCTCCTTATAGGTCACCTGTAGAACTCCTCCCTCTGGTCCTCCCTGTCTGTCTCCTTATAGGTTACCCGTAGAACTCCTCCCTCTGGTCCTCCCTGTCTGTCTCCTTATAGGTACCTATAGAAACTCCTCCCTCTGGTCCTCCCTGTCTGTCCCCTAAAGGTGGGCCCTGTGGTCTCTCCTCTCCTCACACTTCAACCTGCTCATCTCTCATCTGGACAGTAAGGGTTGTTCACATCACACACTGACAACATGCTGGGGACACTCTGCACTCTCATCACTGCTCTAACATGTAAGGAGTCTGACTTACTGAAGGTTTAACTTCATGTTTTAGTAATAATGAGGGTGTATGTTTCTCTTTACTACATGTCCTCTAATTTCCCAGGTGTCAGTGGTGTGACTGTGGTGACCCAGAAGCCTTCTGTTGTGACAGTGAGGAAAGGAGAAATGGTCACTATGGACTGTAACCTGGGGACTGTTATTTATGATGCTGCTAATTGGTATAAACAGGTTCCAGGAGCAGTTCCTCAGTTTGTTGTAAGGTGGTATCATGGTTGGAATCCTGACCAAATAAAATATGGTTCTGGTTTCTCATCTCCTAAATTCACATCCAATCATCAGTCTAATGCAGATTATAATTTGATTATTAATAATGTGGAGGAGTCAGACTCAGCAGTGTATTACTGTAGGGCATGGGACGACTCGGTTAAAACGCAAGTATCACACTGATTAACACCATGACAAAAACCTCCTCACTAAATACACTCACTTCTGCTTTTAGATGTATTGAATACAGAGAGATATTACCTCAACAGTCATTTAGATATATCCTAGATGTATTTCCTTCTACGTGCATTTACATGAATATTAAATGACTTAATTATCTAGCCTAGTCATTTATAAATATGTACATAATTTCCTTCCTGGCCTTGAAATGTTAGTGTTTTACAGATGTTACGGTTGGGTCTGAATAGAGGACATGCCTTAAACATGTCTGGTAAGTGCAGCCCAAGAATGTCTAGTAAAATAGTATCTCAGGTTTACGAGTATATCTGAAAACTATAGAAAAGGGATGGCATTGGGTGGGTTCAATTAATGATGAATAATATGAGTTTGCCCTCAGACTGCTTGTGGGATGGTAGCGATGATTTGTTTTGTTCCAAACTTAATCCTGAAAACTGTTGGCCAGATGAAATCAAGTCTGGAACTGAACATGTTCTTGACTGACAAATTCTCCAAGGTCTGCGATTTTTATGATGCTCCAGTCTTTAGTCCCCTACCCACCGTTTGGGTTACATGCTCTAGCGCCCTCCCTTCATCGTCCATCACTAGTTCCTGTTGTTATTTTCTGTTACATGTGATATCCATGAAGAAAAGTTATGCAACCGGAAGTCAGGGGAGAGCCATCCTAATTCAGCATGAGACGTAAATTTTAACATTTCATAGTTCATTCCGTTCTCTCTCTCCAATTAATACAGAAATAACACAATCTTTATACCAGGATACAAGGGAGGCGACCAATGGTCATAACCAGCCATTCCACAGTCAAATACCCTCCCATAAGAAAGGCTTGTCTTACAAATGTTCCAACCTGTGGTCAATGGTCCTATCCTTTAAGCCTGTGACATGAACAACTCCTAGCAGGAGGTATGGACAGGATGTGTGGGGCTCATCAGTATCAGGCAACACGTCCTATACATGGTCCTTTGCTCAGAGTTAGGTAGTACATCCGTGTTGTGTTAAGTTTCTCAAGCCTACTTTCTCTCACTGTAAACGTTTCCTGTTGAGTTCATCCCACGGCTGACATGTACCTGTGTCTCGGCTGTTACAACAGAGTTGCCTTTGGCTCTTCCTAATGACCTGTCTGTGTCTATCACACTCTGTGGTACCATGCATATGAACACTCTGCCTGGGACTAATTCCCAGTCAACTCAGGACAATCGTGCAGATACAACTATTCAGCATAAACAGCGTAGATCTGATGTGATATTCTAACATGTCAAACCTGTGGCTGTTGTTCCTCTTGCTCTTGATCGCATCAAATTGTCCCCCTTTAATTCACCATGCCACACCCCCAAAAACTTGGCTATTGGGTAAAAAGACTTCCGCAATGAAGATATATTATAGGAGAAAACATTACAACCAGTTTCATCTTGCGCAGCTCCAGAAAGAATTAGTTGGATTAACAACTACAACTACACCCCTTTTCCACGTTGGGACGCTGAGGAAAATGTGGAAAAAAACATAATGCAATGATGTGCAAACCATTTAAACCATATATTTTATAGAAAATAGTCCAAAGACAACATATTAAATGTTGAAAATTATACATTTAATTGTATCTTGAAAGATGTATGCCCCTTTGAATTTACTGCTAGCAACACTTGTCACGAAAGATGGGACATGGTCACTAAAAAACTGGAGAAGTTGTGTGAGGCTAACAAAAAACAAGAAACCAGGCAAGCCTAGTTCAGCCGGCCTGCAATACAAAGCAAGGATCTTTGTTGCCCTCCCTGGATTCTGACTCTGGTCTGCCCCATAAGAGGCTGTGTCTTTAACCACTATACCACACATCTGTGGAGAGTTGGTATAGCATTTTAACATTAGAGCATTCTGTCATACATTAATATCACGCTGAGTTGGAATATGTTGCTTGACAAAAGGATTGTTCCTTTGTGTGTCACCATCTGTCAAACATTGAGGAAAACTGATGGTCTGGGGCTTATTTACTGGATCCAGAGTGGCACCTGCACCGAATGAGTGGCTCCTTGAACCAAACCAGCATTTTACAACCCCATGCAGTACCCTCTCGTGTCCACATAGTTGATCAGGGATTTTTCCAACGAGATAAAATAACTCAAAACAACATACTTCCAGGCTGTCAGAACTATCTTAGAAGAACAGAACAAGACAGTAAGTTTCACATCATGGAACCTGCAAGTGCATCACATTTGTGGGAACTTTGGGAACAGTGTTGGGAATACCTTTCCATACCATTTAATTTACATTCCGAACAACAGTTTATGTGATGGGAGCCTCACAGGACAACAACCAGGGACAGTAAAAATAAGGTTGTTTGACTGTTATGTCTGCGAATTGTGGCTACTTTGATCAGTCAAAACGTTTGATAAAAAGTAGCTATACAAAACAATGCCATGATTAAAACCGTATGCCATCTGAACAGTTTATATCAGTGTGTTGTGGCCCTCAGTAACATGTCGCATAGAATAAGAGGACTATTCATACTTCTGAACAAAAATGGAATACAACTCTGCTGTTCTCTCTGAATTGAGATGTTTTAGATGGGTACTGTCAGTGTGTTAATAAACTGTTTATTCTGTCAGTTTAACATCACAGTATAATAAAGGGTGTAGTTCTGTGAACATCCACTAGATACCCAAACAGGACCACCAATAATGAGGAAAGAAATTCAATTACTTTACATCAGACACAGCTGTTTGTGTACAACTGGTTTCAACCCCACCCACAGACAAACTGATGGTTTCACATCTACAATCTTGGGACGGGTTCTAGCTTTGCCACAGAGAGACAGACAGTGATGTGTTGATATATTTCTCACCCAGCACACACCAGCTTGCCCCTCCCCTTATTATTTATGATTTGATGTAAATTATGTTATTTTGTGTCCTCTAAGTAAACTGTAAATCACACCTATTAATAAACCTCTATATGTGCAATTATCAAACCTAAATGCATGTTGACATCTAGCAGAAGCATAAACATGCTTGACATTCTTTTATCAATCTCATGCAATACTGTCCCTATCAAACTTGAAGCTGAGATAAGACAGATAAGAGATCAATTATTAAACAACACTGGGTGTTTTACTTTTACTAATATCAATTTTGGTGCCAAAAGACCATAGAATCTTGTTCCACTTGGTATCAGATTCCACAAGCTGCCTTTCCAAATCCAGCCATGATTTGGTTTGATGATTTCATTAATGGGAACAGATATTTATACCACTTTTGTGAAGCACCCAGGCTATTTCTGTGGTATGAACAGTGTTTCCCAACTCAGCCATGGAAGACTGATAAATCCTTTAGAGTTGCCACAGGCCTGTTGGTGGCTTTCCTGACCAGTGCCCATCTTGCACAGCTATTCTGTTTTTGAGGATGTCTGGTTCAGGAGGGATTTAAAGTTGTGCCATATTCTCTCCATGTCTGAATAATGGATTTTACATTGCTCTGGGGGAAATTCAGTGCCTTGGAAATGCTTTTATATTCTACCCCTGATTAGTGCATTGAATAATCTACATACAGATTTGCTTTATATGTTCCTTTATATTCTTCAGGTAGTTCTTGTTAGAAATTGTACTAACAACTGTTGGACCTCCCAGAGACGGGTTTATTTAACCTGAAGCTTAACTGCACACAGGTGGACTAACTGCATGAATACTAAAGACAACTGGCTGAACCACAGCTCATTCAGGCGTGTCATAGCAAGGAGGTTTCACAAATATGAAAACATTTTGTAATATTTGAAAAAACATTTACAATTAGTATTTGCTGTTTTTATAAGACACACAAAAACTAAACTAAGACACTAAAATTACATCAATAATATATACAGTGTATACTTTTGTAACAATCATAATAAAAAATAATATTACAAACATTAAAGCACAATCAGGGGGCAGCCTCTCCAGTGTACGAAAATATTAAATAAAAGGACACCATTTGTGTAAAAAACGCAACCCTGGAGCCCCTGTCACGGGCACAGGTAAGGATCCAAGCCCGGACTGGGGAGGAAAGGGAGAGTGGCAGGTGGAGTAGCCGGGTACAGGCGAGGTGACTCACAAACCCAAGGCGACCGTACAGGCAAGTGGCTGGCAGAGCAGTCGGGATTGGGCGGAAGGTCGATATACGAGCATGTAGCACAGGCAGGGAACAGGCAGAGTAGTCGGGGACGTCTAGTCAATCGGTCGGTACACTGAATAGCGAAACGAGGGTTTGTGAAATGCTAGATATGGCATGCGAGCAGAGACCATTGATCCGACAGGGAAGAGGTGACGGAGTTGTATATATACAGCGGGTGATGAGGGGAGTGGGAACAGGTGTGGGAAAACGTGCGCGCTGCGGCTCAGTAACACTGGTTGCCTACCTCTGCGTGTTCGCGGAGGCGGTGACGTGACAGCCTTATAAAAAATAGAATAACCTATAAAAAGATAGTAGGGAAGTAAAAGCCCAAATGTCTGCTGGCTGGAAGCTAACAAGTACAGGTCCTCTGAAATACCAAAAAGAGCAATCCTGGGACATGGTTGCAGGTTAATGTTTGGCACTTCAGATACATTTGGAAAATTGATTCTCAATAGTTCTTAAGGGCAAGGCCCAGAGTTTACACATGATTAGGGTCACATGGGGAGACATGATATCTACCACATTCCTCGTTAATTTTTATCGTCAGATGTCAGCTGGCCTTGACTTGGAAAAACGAGGCGTAGACACAACCTTAATGGTATAAGGCCATAAAGAGCACAAGGCGTAGCAGACCCTGTCAATCACCTCATCACACCACTCCTGCCCTTCTCCCACTCCCAGGTGTAGCTTTGTTTGCCGAGTGTTTGTCCAAATACAGAATAACCAAACAGACATGAAAGGTTAATCCCTTCTGTTGAGATAGTAAAGACAAAACCTATCCAGGGTCGGCCGGGGGTTCCCCGTCCCTAAAATAGTGTCTATTAGGAGCGGGAGTAAGACGTGGTTCTAGTTAATAGGGCCCAGAGCCGATGTAGAGAATTATTTTAATTACGCCGAAACTGATACCAGACCTTAAGTGTGGAAAGACCACAGGACTACCAGAATAGTGAGAGGAGGTACTTGAAAAGAACAGCAAAGCAAAGGGGGGAGACCAGGCTTCAAGGTGGCACCATGGTGTATCTAAAGCATGCAAACAGAACGCCAATTTCTGAAAATCGGCAGCCAAGTAGTAGTACAAATTTTGAGTAGTGCCAGTACTCCACTATATAAATAAGGTAACAGCCTGATTGGTTAAAAAAGGACTTGGATAAAAACAATGGGATAGAATGAAATAGATAAAGTAATTTGGGCAAACTATTAATTTTAACGGCATTAATCCTTGATAATGGTAAGCTAACCCCCATCTCTGAAGGTCAGACTTCATTTGCACAAGAAGGGAAGAAAAGTTTCCAGAGAAAAGTGCAGGTAGTGAACTTTTTAATTTCACTCCGACGTATGTGAAACCAGAGCAGCTAATATGGAAAGGCCAGTCAGTCGGCTTAAGCTGCAGCGCTGAAGTTGATTGGGAAGACCTCACCCTTCTGGAGATTCTGATTGTAATCCGAAAATAAGACACATTCCTCCAGACAAGAGAGGATGGAAGGTAAGCAGGTTGCTGGGTTACTGACATAGAGTAGCAAATCTTCAGCCTGTAACGACAAACTGTGTTCAACCCCCTCCTGTGACTCACCATGCAAAGACGAACATGTACATAGTGTTATTGATAGGGGTTCAATGGAGAGGGCAAATAACAAAGGGAAGAGAGGGCAATCCTGTCTGGTTCCACGTTTAAGGCCAAAGTAATCAGAACGGTTGTCATCAGTGCAGGTTGTCATTTGGTATTCATGGCCTTGGGTTATGTATACCAGAGATGGAGCCATGAGTAAAATCTGTCCCCATATGCAAACTTCTTAAGAACAGCCGAAAGGTATCCCATTCGATTCTGTTGAATTCTGTCTCTGTATCTAGACAGATTACCGCTTCAGGAAATTTAGGGAATTGTTAGGAATAGATCAAATTTTACAACGTCTGGATGTTCAAAAAGGAGTGTCTACCTTACATAAAGCCAGTCTGTTCCTCTGATATGATTTCATGCAGGACCTCCTCCAGATGCTTTGCTATTACTTTAGCCAGCACCTTCACATCAACATTAAGGAGGCTCAGGGGCCTGAATGAGGAGCAGGAAGAAGGAGCTTACTCCTTCTTAAGAAGATGGACGATCAATGAGAGTGGGTGGCAACGAGTCACGTTCCAGTGTTATCTTGGGGTGAGACAAGATGGTGAATAATTATACCTCGTAGGTAGGCCTTAAGAGATCTCCATGAGAGAGTGTGAAGTAGAGCCAGTCTGATTTGAAAAAATTATCAATAGAAGTGGAAATAAGGTCACAGAAAACCACATCAGACAAGAGAGAGTTAAACCTCCAACAGGGAGAATGAGGTTGTTCCAACAAAACTGGGCTTCCTGTTGAGAGTCGAACTGCAGCCTTTCCCCTCCAAGTCGTGTAAATAAATGGGCAGGAAAGTGGAGAAAGACTTTGAATTGTATTTCGTTTTGGTTGGGTTTTACATCAGGGAATGCAGCTCCTTCTCCTAGCAACAGCAGACATGAGGTCAGGGAAAATTAACACACTGCAGAAGTGGAGTTGGTCTCGGTTTTGTCTTCAGAGAACCTGCTCCCGTCCTGGAAATGTTTGAACATATCAATAAACACCCTGGGCCTAGTGTTGTCACCTCCATCTGTTGGGGGGGCAATGCGATGAGCCCTATCCAGTTTCGGGCGAGCAAGAACAAGAGGGAAATCCAACACTTCAGCAAACAAATGTGCCATGAATCCCACCCGGTCCCACCCTCCAACTTCTCTGGAATTCTGATCACCCAATGGCTGCAGTGGCGCGAGCGGACATCGGGTCATCAGTCTTGTCCACCAGTTTTTGGTTCCAAGTCAGTCAGGCAACAGATTCCTCAAGGGAAACTATGCGGTCACTGTAGCAACTAGGCGTCCTTACCTGGTCCTCAGCCGCAGCTTGGATATCATCCAGAGCAGAAGAGAAAGGTGTCAGAGCCGCCTCAATAGCAGGTACCAAAGCATTCTCTATAGTCGACCTCAGCTGAACAGTAATGAGAGCCGTAATTTCCGAAACAATAGTTGAGCATAAATCCTGGAGGTCTGAGAAAGTAACTGCTCTCTTGGAGCCATGACAGTCGGAGTCAGTCATCGTGGATTAAAGTTTGGCCGCAGTGTGCTTCTTTCACAAACCATGTGGCATTGAAATAAAAATGCTAATAGACAAACTAATCAAAGTGTTTGATATGGAGTGAAAATGAATGCAAGGCAAAAATCAAACATAAATTAGCAAATGCAGTAGAGCCTCTCGCCAACTCTTTCCACGTGCCAAACTGAAACTTTCTGTTCTTACTTTTCACATTGACATCATCGATTGTTAATGTAGAACAGAGGTTACCTATAGAGGCCCCTCCTTCTGGTCCTCCTTGTCAGGTTCCTTATAACTGGGTCCTGCTGTCTTTCTTCTCACACTTCAACCTGCTCATCTCTCATCTGGACAGTAAGTGTTGTTCACATCACACACTGACAACATGCTGGGGACACTCTGCACTCTCATCACTGCTCTAACATGTATGGAGTCTGACAAAATGGAGGATTTACATCTGTTGTTAGTTTTCTGTATTTTTATTTATAATGAGACTGTGTGTTTCAGTTTACTATTTGTTAAGGGTTTTACAATATTTTCAAAATGATTCTAAAAAGGCAAAATACTTTTGTCACGTCCCCGCCTCCGCAAGCGAGCAACAGTGGGCGCCCGCGCTCCGGAGACACAGTGCGCCTGCGCTCCAGAAACCCAGTGCGCACCTAACGCACACACCTGTCACCAATCACCTACTCACACACCTGTTCCCAGTCACCTAATCACCAACCATTCATATACAACTCCCTGCCATCTCACCCCTGCCAGATCAATGGTTCATGTTCTCATGCCATATCTAGCGTTTTCAAGTTCTCTGTTCCGTTATTCCGTGTACCGACCGTTTGCCCGTTTCCGACTATCCCGCCCGAGCCCTACTTGTACTTCTGTCCTTCGCCGTTACTCTGACCTTTCGCCTGTCCCTGACTATTTTTCCCAGCCCCTGACTGTACCTCTGCCGTCAGCACGTATTCCGACCTCCCGCCTGTCTCCGACTACTCTGCCTACCGTTCGTCTGTGCCATCGTCGCCGGTACGTGAGACACCTCACCCGCCGTTCCCGTCCTAGCCGCCTGTCTCTGTCCCTCTCACCCCTAGTCGGCACTTGGGTCCAGACCTGCGATCGTGACAGAATTGATCTGGCCAGTATGGACCCAGCGGACCTGGACGCTGTCCGTCAAGCTATATCATCGCAGGGCGCCGTCCTAGGCCAACACAAGGCGGCGATCCAGGATCTCATGGGCTCCCTGCAGGCTCTCACAGCCAGTATTTCGGCTATACAGGACCAGCTGAGTGCCTCCATTGCCTCCCCGGCTGCAACCCCGTCACCACCTCAACCATCAACTCCTCCCGAGCCTCTCCCCGCGCCCCCGGTGGATCGCGAACCCTGGGTTCCCACGCCTGAGAGGCATGACTGCGACCTTGGGATATGTCGCTCTTTCCTGCTCCAGTGCGGTCTTGTCTTCGCACAGCAACCGAGGACCTACGCCACGGACGGCGCAAAGATAGCCTACCTAATCGGGCTGCTCCGTGGATTGGCTCTAGAGTGGGCCTCCGCTCTTTGGGAACGCCAGGACCCGGCAACCCGGTCGTACGATGCCTTCACCCAGGAGATGCGGAGATTGTTCAACCATCCGGTCAGGGGAAAAGATGCCTCCGTCCGGATGTTCGCCTTGCGCCAGGGCCGGCGTAGTGTAGCCGAGTACACTATAGAGTTCCGCACGCTAGTGGCTGAGTGCGGATGGAATGGCGAGGCACTGCAAGCCGCGTTCGTTAATGGGCTAAACGAACACCTGAAGGACGAGTTGGTCTCATATCCTGAACCAGAGAATCTGGACGGACTAATTGCCCTGACGGTCCGCATAGATAATTGCTCACGAGAGCGAAGAAGGATGAGACAATCGGAGCCTAGCCCCACATCCATCAAGCCCGCTCCGGTCCTACCTGCAACCCCGGGCCCAACACGGTTCAACCCTCGAGGCGCCGAGGGTGGTTCGGAAACTACGGGTCCAGAACCCATGCAGCTGGGTCGTTATCGTTTGGATGGGGAGGAATGACGCCGCAGACACGAGACCAACAGCTGCCTTTACTGCGGTCGTCCGGGCCATTACATCGCTTCCTGTCCGCTGAAGAAGGGAAACGGACGGGCTCGTTAGTCTCAGGGGAACGACTGACGAGCCCAAAAACCGACCGAGCAGAAAAACACCCAGCCACCTGACCTGACAGGAGTCCACCAGTTTACCACGACCTTGGGGAGGTTTTCAGTAAGCGCCGTGCGCTTTCGCTCCCTCCGCACCGTCCTTATGACTGCGCTATCGAATTACTGCCCGGATCCTCTTTCCCCAAAGGACGTCTCTACAATCTCTCCAGACCAGAGAAGGAGGCCATGGAGAAGTACATTAGGGAGTCCTTGGATTCCGGCTGCATTCGGCCCTCCTCTTCCCCAGTGGCAGCAGGGTTTTTCTTTGTGGGTAAGAAGGACGCATCCCTCCGTCCGTGCATAGACTATAGGGGTCTAAACGACATAACTATCAAGAATAAGTACCCCCTCCCTCTGATGACGTCCGCCTTTGACTCTTTACAAGGCGCATCAGTGTTTACAAAGCTGGACCTTCGCAACGCCTACCACCTCGTCCGGATAAGGGAGGGGGATGAGTGGCTAACTGGCTTCAATACACCTATGGGACATTTTGAGTACCTGGTTATGCCATTTGGCCTCACCAATGCCCCAGCGGTTTTTCAGAGGTTTATAAACGACGTGTTGGGCGATATGATTGGGCGCTTCGCATTCGTCTACCTGGATGACATCCTGGTATTCTCCTCGAACCTGGCAGACCACATTCAACAGGTCCGGTAGGTCCTTCACCGGCTCCTGGAGAATGGCCTATACGTGAAGGCTGAGAAATGCGAATTTCATGTCTCCACTGTCTCCTTCCTTGGGTACGTAGTGTCTGAGGGATGCGTAAAGATGGATCCTTCCAAAGTGGAGGCCGTGGTCAGCTGGCCCACTCCGGATTCACGTAAGGCCCTGCAGTGTTTCCTTGGCTTCGCGAATTTCTATAGGCGATTCATTCGCAACTACAGCCGAGTGGCCGCTCCGCTCACAGCCCTGACTTCAAGCAAGAGACCTTTTGTCTGGACCGCGGAGGCTGAAGACGCGTTCCGGGATCTGAAGACCCGCTTTACCTCGGCGCCCGTCCTCTCCCAGCCCGATCCATCACGACAATTCGTGGTCGAGGTGGACGCCTCGGATGTTGGAATAGGGGCAGTGCTATCCCAACGGGCGGAGGATGGCAAGCTTCATCCCTGCGCTTTCTTCTCTCGCCGATTGTCGCCTGCGGAGGCCAATTATGATGTCGGCAACCGAGAATTATTGGCCGTCAAAATAGCCCTAGAGGAATGGCGGCACTGGCTCGAGGGTACGGAAGTGCCTTTCCTCGTTTGGACAGATCACCGGAACCTGGAGTATATCTGCTCGGCCAAACGTCTCAATCCCCGCCAGGCAAGATGGGCGCTCTTCTATTCCCGTTTTGACTTCGCCCTCACCTACAGACCCGGTTCCAAGAACGGGAAACCAGACGCCTTGTCCCGTGTGTTTTCCAAGAATGAGGAGCCTTGCGCTTGACAGGACGCAATTCTGCCCAAGCACTGCGTAATTGGCGCGGCTCTCTGGAAGATTGAGGAAACGGTTAGGTCGGCCCTCCGCAGTGATCCTGGGCCCGGAAACGAACCCCCTGGTTGCCTTTTTGTTCCACCATCTGCCCGGTCGGACGTCCTGGCATGGTCCCACGCCTCCAAGCTCACCTGTCATCCCGGTCTGGCTCGCACCATGGCCTTCCTCCGTCGGCGCTTTTGGTGGCCGGCCATGC
>JACXGJ010009355.1:0-24488 GCA_016801105.1 Esox niger
TATATATATATATATATATATATATATATATATATATATATATATATATATATATATATATATATATATATATATATCCATGTATCTACATATATTTCCGTGATCATTCATTTCTGAATTTCTTTAAATATACAAATATATACATACATTTATATATCCGTAATCTTTTATTTCTGTATTTATTTATTTCTGTATTTCTTTGTACTGAAGCTAATGAGGAGGCGGGACTTTATCAGCCACAGCAATCAAGCCCAGAGAGGGAGATAGTATAAGACTGTGAACATGAAAAGCGCTATTTCGCTATGTTGCAAATGTCTTAAATGTCACCTAATCACTATTCAGGAGAGGTCTCATGGACTAGATTTGTTTTGATCATGTCAGCGAAGCCTGCGAAAACAAATCCTGACAGAAAATGTAACAGAGCTTTACCAATAGCAAAGCTAACAAATATGAATATTTTAAGTTAAGAGGTTGATAATTATGTACAGGAATTTGAAGATCCCAGAATTATCTACTTTGCATACAAGGTTGTTAATGCACTAAACATATAACATATTTGGGGAAACCTAAAGACATCCTTTGGTATTGTGGTGACCTGTCAGTGGATGAGATATATTAGGCAGCAAGTGAACATTCTGTCCTCAAAGTTGATGTCTTAGAAGCAGGAAATATGGGCAAGCGTAAGGATCTGAGCAAATTTGACTACGGCCAAATTGTGATGGTAAGACATCTGGACAGAGCATCTCCAAAACTGCAGCTCTTATGGGGTGTTTCCGGTCTGCAGAGGGGAGTACCTACCAAAAGTGGTCCTAGGAAGAAAAAGTGGTGAACCGGCTACAGGGTCATGGGTGGCCAATAAATTACCCCTCATTGTTATTTGTTGATAAGTCAAAAAGTTGCAATTTCCCACAGTACATTTCGGTTTGGCTCTCGTGTTAGGGCAATGCGGTAGAGGACCGGAACTTCCAAAATAAAAAATAAAAAATATTTCTCAATTAATATATATCTATCTGTCTATCTATATATATCTATCCATGTATCTCCATATATTTCCATGATCATTCATTTCTGAATTTCTTTAAATATACACATATATACAAAAATATACATACACAGGACTTTATCAGCCACAGCAATCAAGCCCAGAGAGGGAGATAGTATCAGACTGTGAACATGAAAAGCGCTATTTTGTTTTTAGGCTCATTGATGCACATGGGGAGCAAAGGCTGACCTGTTTGGTCCGATGCAACAAACGAGCTACTGTAGCTCAAATTGTTAAAAAAGGTAATTCTGGTACTTATAGAAAGGTGTCAGAACACACAGTGCATCGCAGTATGTTGCGTATGAGGCTGCGTAGCCGCAGGCAAGTCAGGGCGCCCAAGTTGACCCATGTCCACTGCCGAAAGCACCTACAATGAGCATCAGAACTGGACCACAGAGCAATGAAAGAAGGTGGCCTGGTCAAATGAATCAAATTTGCTTTTGCATCACGTGGATGGCGGGGTGCATGCGCGTCACTTACCTGGAGAACACATGGCACCAGGATACACTTTATGAAGGAGGCAAACCAGAGGAGGCAGAGTGACACTTTGAGCAGTCTTCTGCTGGGAAAACTTGGGTCCTGCCATTCATGTGGCTGTTAATTTGACACGTACCACCTACCTAAGCATTGTTGCAGACCATGTGCACCCTTTCATGGCAATGTTATTCTCTGATAGCACTGGCCCCTTTCAGCAGGATAATACAACCTGCCACAAAGTAAAAATGGCTCAGGAATAGTTTGAGGAACACAACAAAGAGTTCAAGGTGTTGACTTAGCCTCCAAATTCCCCAGATCTCAATCCAATCGAGCATTCTGATGCATAGAGGTCCCACCCCGCAATTTACAGGACTTAAAGAATCTGCGGCTAATGTCTTGGAGCCAGATAACACAACACACCTTAAGAGGTCTAGTGGAGTCAATGCCTGGGCAGGTCAGGGCTGTTCAGCAAAAGGGGGGCCTACACAATATAAGGCAGGTGGTCATAATGCTATGGCATTGGTAAACAGATATATATATATATATATATATATATATATATATATATATATATATATATATATATATAGTGGATATAAAAAGTCTACACACCCTAGTTAAAATGCCAGGTGTTTGGGATGTAAAAAATTTGACAAAGATAAATCATGTCAGAACTTTTTTCACCTTTAAGGTGACCTATAACGTCAATAATTCTATTGAAAACTGAAATCTTTGAGGAAAAAACCTCACAATAACCTGGTTGCATAAATGTGCACACCCTTAAACTAATACTTTGTTAAAGCGCATTTTGATTTTATTACAGCACAGTCTTTTTGGGTAGGAGTCTATTAGCATGGCACATCGTGACGTGGCAATATCTGCCCACATTTCTTTGCAAAAGCATTCCAAATCTGTATGATTGTGAGGACATCTTCTGTGCACAGCCCTCATCAGATCACCCCACAGATGTTCGATTTGATTCAGGTCTGGGCTCTGGCTGGGCCATTCCAAAACGTCTTCTTCTGGTGAAACCATGCTTTTGTGGATTTGGATGTGTGCTTTGGGTCGTTGTTGTGCTGAAAGGTGAACTTCCTCTTTACCTTCAGCTTTCAAATGGACACCTGAAGATTTTGTGCCAAAATTGCTTGGTATTTGGAACTATTCATAATTCCCTCCATCCTGGCTAAGGCCCCGGTTCCAGCTAAAGAAAAACAGCCTCAATGCATGATGCTGCCACCACCATGCTTCTGTGGTGATATGCAGTGTTGTTTTTGCACCAAACATTCCTTTTGGAATTATGGACTAAAAGTTAAACCTTGGTTTCATCAGACCATAACACATTTTCCCACATGCATTTGGGAGACTTCAGCAGGGCTTGGATGTTTTTCTTTCTATGAAGAATAAAAGAGATTGTTGTCACATGTAGCACACAGTCAGTACTTGCCAGAAATTCCTTCAGCTCCTTTAATGTTGCTGTAGGCCTCTTGGATGCCTCCCTTACGATTTTTCTTCTCGTCTTTTCATTA
Source organism: Esox niger (assembly GCA_016801105.1). Classification (NCBI taxonomy): domain Eukaryota; kingdom Metazoa; phylum Chordata; class Actinopteri; order Esociformes; family Esocidae; genus Esox; species Esox niger. The sequence continues at coordinate 3,046 of JACXGJ010009355.1, forward strand.
ACTTTGGAAGGATGTCCAGTTCTTGGCAATGTCTCGGTAATGCCATATTTTCTCCACTTGATGATGACTGTCTTCATTGTGTTCCATGGTATATCTAATGCTTTGGAAAAAAATGTGCACCCTTCTCCTGAACGATATATTTCAACAATGAGATCCGTCTGATGTTTTGAAAGCTCTCTGTGGACCATGGCTTTTGCTATGAGATGCAACTAAGAACATTTCAGGAAAATCCTACTAGAGCAGCTGAACTTTATTTGTGATGGCAGTTGTGTAATGACTTCTATTTAACATGAGTTTGAATGTGATTGGTTAATTCTGAACACAGCCATACCACCAGGTATAAGAGGGTGTGGATACAGTGGGGCAAAAACGTATTTAGTCAACCACCAATTGTGCAAGTTCTCCCACTTAAAAAGATGAGAGAGGCCTGTAATTTTCATCATAGGCACACTTCAACTATGAGAGACAAAATGAGAAAAAAAATCCAGAGAATCACATTGTAGAATGTTTAATGAATTTATTGGTAAATTCCTCAGTAGAATAAGTATTTGGTCACCTACAAACAAGCAAGATTTCTGGCTCTCACAAACCTGTAACTTCTTCATTAAGAGGTTCCTCTATCTTCCACTCGTTACCTGTATTAATGGCACCTGTTTGAACTTGGCACATGTTTGAACTGTCCACAACCTCAGTCACACTCCAAACTCCACTATGGCCCAAACCAAAGAGCTGTCAAAGGACACCAGAAACAAAATTGTAGACCTGCACCGGGCTGGGAAGACTGAATCTGCAATAGGTAAGCAGCTTGGTGTGAAGAAATCAACTGTGGGAGCAATTATAAGAAATTGAAGACATACAAGACCACTGATAATCTCCCTCGATCTGGTGCTCCACGCAAGATCTCACCCTGTGGGGTCAAAATGATCACAAGAATGGTGACCAAAAATCCCAGAACCACACAGGGGGACCTAGTGAATGACCTGCAGAGAGCTGGGCCCAAAGTAACAAAGGCTACCATCAGTAACACACTACGCCGCCAGGGACTCACATCCTGCAGTGCCAGACGTGTCCCCCTGCTTGAGCCAGTACATGTCCAGGCCCGTCTCAGGTTTGCTAGAGAGCATTTGGATGATCCAGAAGAGGATTGGGAGAATGTCATATGGTCAGATGAAACCAAAATATAACTTTTTGGTAAAAACTCAAATAGTCGTGTTTGGAGGAGAAAGAATGCTCAGTTACATCCAAAGAACACCATACCTACTGTGAAGCATGGGGGTGAAAACATCATGTTGTGGGGCTGTTATTCTGCAAAGGGACCAGGACGACTGATCCGTGTAAAGGAAAGAATGAATGGGGCCTTGTATCGTGAGATTTTGAGTGAAAACCTCCTTTCATCATCAAGGGCATTGAAGATGAAACATGGCTGGGTCTTACAGCATGACAATGATCCCAAACACACCGCCCGGGCAACGAAGGAGTGGCTTCGTAAGAAGCATTTCAAGGTCCTGGAGTGGCCTAGCCAGTCACCAGATCTCAACCCCATAGAAAATCTTTGGAGAGTGTTGAAAGTCCGTGTTGCCCAGCGACAGCCACAAAACATCACTGCTATAGAGGAGATCTGCATGGAGGAATGGACCAAAATACCAGCAACAGTGTGTGAAAACCTTGTGAACACTTACAGAAAACATTTGAACTCTGTCATTGCCAACAAAGGGTATATAACAAAGTATTTAGATGAACTTTTGTTATTGACAAAATACTTATTTTCCACCATAATTTACCTATAAATTAATTAAAAATCCATTTACAGTTCTTACATGATTTATCTTTCTCTCATTCTTTTACATCATAAAAACCATTCTAACAGTCATTCTAACAGGGGTGTGTACACTTTTTATATACAGGTCTGGAAAAAATTAAGAGGCTACTCCAAATTTTTCTTAAAGCAGCATCTCTAAATGTATGGCAGCCATTCCATTCCAGTGTCTGTTAAATTCCTATACAGGCACACCTCATTTTACTTAATGAGGTACTGATTAGGTGATTACCTGAACCAAATCTAATTTAACAAGGGAAAAAGACACTGCTGTGGTCATCACTATCCTCTTGCAATAGAACCAGCTTGATGGCACAAACAGTGCAAGTAGTACCCCAAAGGTAATTTGAATAAAAAATAACTATTCAGCATAACAAAACTGTTGAAAAGAAAAGGTTTGAGTGAGGAAAAGGTGAGCGTCAGTTTGCTTCCATCCTGAAACTTTCAAAGACTGCAGTTCATAAAAACAAGGTCAAGCTACAGACAGTCAGAGGGCAAAACGACTGTCCACTGACCAAGATGACCATCAACTCATTTGAATGTCACTCAACAAATGTAGGATGATATCAAGTGACCTACAAAAAAAATGGCAAACAGCTGCTGGGGATAAATGCATGTCGAGGACAGTTCGGAACAGGCTCCTAGGGGCAGGACTGAAGTTGTGCAAAGCTAGAAGAAAGTCCTTCCTCAATGAGAAGCAAAGGAGAGCCTGGCTGAAGTTTGTCAAAGACCATAAGGATTTGACTGGAGGAATGGAGTAAAATCATCTCTAACAAGTCAAAATTTCAGCTTTGCCCAACACCTGGTTGTCTAATGGTTAGACGGAGACCTGGAGAGGCATACAAGCCACAGTGCCTTTCATCCACTGTGACATTTGGTGGAGGATTGATGATGATCTGGGGGTGCAGATTTGTCTTTGTGAAGAACGCATGGACCAAGCCAAGTACAAGGTTAGCCTGGAAGAACACCTACTTTGTTCTGCTTGAACAATGTTCCCCAACACTGAGAATTGTTTTTTCCAGCAAGACAATGCTCCTCCATGCCACACAGCCAGGTCAATCAAGGAGTGGATGGAGGACAAACCTAAAATTACTTACTGGATTGATGCCATGCTAGGTTTGATAAAACTTTTATTACTCCCTCAATTTTCAAACAGCAACTTCAATTTGATTGGACAAAATGTACATATCAGAATGCATTCATTTCTTAGTTTTTATTAAAACATAATAGTTACCTACAATTTCTTTCCTGCATCATTTCTGCCCAATTTGGTATAGGGTCTATCCTTGCTTTAAGACAAAGAGTTCCAATAGTGTAACTTAGACTTGGCTGAGCAGAAGCTGCCCTCTCATAGCAGATAGACGGCCACAAGAGCAGAATTTGCAGGGATGTATGGTTTGCGTCTTGCCTGAAGATGGGGAAGGAGATTTTGTTACATTCTCTGTGAACAAGCACCATTGTTTTGTAGTTGATGCAAGGTTCAACAGGAAACATATGGACCTGAATAATAGACCTTTATGGATTCTGAATAAGTTGCAGAATTTGATGGCACAACCAGGGAGCTCCACCAACAGTGAGTTGCAGTAGTCCAGACGTGAGATGACAATTGAATTAGTACCTGCACTGTCTCTAGTTAAAGGGAAGGTTGTTTTCAAAAAATTTTGTAGAGAAACTAAATGAGTGTGCATCAAACTGTTGTCCAGGTTTTCACCAGTGGTCTTTGTATTCTGAGAGGCAGATACTGGAACTGTCCACCATGAAAGACACATCTAGGAGTGGATATTGTTTCTGCTGATGTTTTGCCAGGCCTGTACAAAAGCCACATTCAATTATTATTTAATTTGAGAAATGTTTTGTTTTCATTCAATTGGATTGGATTTAAATCTGGAGATTATCTTGGAGTTAAGAACCTTTTACTGTTTGGTTCTGAAGAACACGCTAGTTGCTATGGCGACATATGCATTGAGACCTATTCTTCCCTTTTGCCATGAGAATATTAAGTTCAAGTAAATTATGTAATATGTGTACAACTCCTTCCATTTTAAATTATTCTCTAGTGTTTTTTACTAAATATGTTTTATCATGTACAATGCATGTCCCAAATGCGCAATTATATAGAATGTGTAATGTTACTGATACAGTGAAACATTTCATATACAGGTGCTGGTCATATAATTCGAATATCATCAGAAAGTTGATTTATTTCAGTAATTCCTTTTAAAAAGTGAAACTTGTTTAATGTATACAGTCATTACACACAGACTGATATACTTGAAATGTTTATTTCATTTAATTGTGATGATTAAAACTGACAACTAATGAAAATCCCAAATTCAGTATCTCAGAAAATTTGAATATTACATAAGACCAATACAAAAAAATGATTTTTAGAAATGTTGGCCAACTCAAAAGTATAAACATGAAAAGTATGAACATATACAGCATTCAATACTTAGTTGGGGCCCCTTTTGCCTGAATTACTGCAGCAATGCGGCATGGAGTCGATCAGTCTGTGGCACTGCTCAGGTGTTATGAGAGCCCACGTTGCTCTGATAGTGGCCTTCAGCTCTTCTGCATTGTTGGATCTGGCGTATCACATCTTCCTCTTCACAATACCCCATAGATTTTCTATAGGGTTAAGGTCAGGCGAGTTTGCTGACCAATTAAGAACAGGGATGGTCCTTAAACTTTGGCACTGTGTGCAGGTGCCAAGTCCTGTTGGAAAATGAGATCTGCATCTCCATAAAGTTGGTCAGCAGCAGGAAGCATGAAATGCTCTAAAACTTCCTGGTAGACGGCTGTGTTAACCTTGGACCTCAGAAAACACAGTGGACCAACACCAGCAGATTACATGGCACCCCAAACCATCACTGACTGTGGAAACTATACACTGGACTTCAAGCAACGTGGATTCTGTGCCTCTCCTCTCTTTCTCCAGACTCTGGGACATTGATTTCCAAAAGAAATGCAAAATTCACTTTCATCAGAGAACATAACTTTGGACCACTCAGCAGTCCAGTCCATTTTGTCTTTAGCCCAGACGAGATGCTTCTGACGCTGTGTCTTGTTCAAGAGTGGCTTGACACAAGGAATGCGACAGCTGAAACCCATGTCTTGCATACATCTGTGGGTGGTGGTTCTTTAAGCACTGACTCCAGCTGCAGTCCACTCTTTGTGAATCTCCCCCACATTTTTGGGTTTTGTTTCACAGTCCTTTCCAAGGTGCGGTTATCCCTATTGCTAGTACACATTTCTCTATCACATCTTTTCCTTCTCTTCGCCTCTCTGTTAATGTGCTTGGACACAGAGCTCTGTGAACAGCCGGCCTCTATAGCAATGACATTTTGTGTCTTGCCCTCCTTGTGCAAGGTGTCAATGGTCATCTTTTGGACATCTGTCAAGTCAGCGGTCATCCCCATTATTGTGTAGCTTACAGAACTAGACCATTTAAAGGCCTTTGCAGGTGTTTTGAGTTAATTAGCTGATTAGAGTGTGGCACCAGGTGTCTTCAATATTGAACCTTTTCACAATTTTCTAATTTTCTGAGATACTGATTTTGGGGTTTTCATTAGTTGTCAGTTATAATCATCAAAATTAAAAAGAATGAACACTTGAAATATATCAGTCTGTGTGGAATGACTGTATACATTATACAAGTATCACTTTTTGAATGGAATTACTGAAATAACTTTTTGATGATTTTTTAATTATATGACCAGCATCTGTATAAAGAGTGAACGTTTTGCCAAGTTAACGTTTTAAACATTGTCCATCCTCCTGAACACACCAATATTTATTAAACAAGTATGAAACAGAGTTCACAAACCTTAAAGACTGTGACTCTACACAAAACAAAAAAGCACAAAGAAAATCACAGAGATTTAAATAAACATAAACATTAAGTTGTCCCTTTATTGAAAAAAAATATTATGAGGAATATGTATAATGTCGGATTTCTGCCGAAAACGTTAGTAGCATCTGAAACGACTGAGAAAAGTCACACAATTTTTTCCCTCACTTTAGCAGATGCCTCATAAAGATGCCCATGTGTTGGCCATACCTAGCAGTGAAGAGCCAATATCAGCTACTAAATGGTCCATCTCTAATCGGTCCCACTAGTACTTTGTTTGCTTGACAACCACACAGCAATGTCCTATAGCCCCAAACAATTGCCCCGTTGTTACTGTGAAGCTCTCTGCCCTCTGACAGCAGGTAGAAATGAGTCATAAACAGACACAGCTCACCGTGGCCGATGCTGTTTTACTGGGTGCTTCTGACACAGCCAACCCTGGCTCAAAGTCAATACTCTTTAAACTTGTAGAACATGAAAAAGAAGTTGGAGAAGAACACCAGTCACTGCTCAAATCTCTTTAAAATCCACCGCCCTGTATTTGGAGTAAACTATTTTTCTAGAGAATCTTTCAGACAGAATTGTGAAAAAAATACATTCTGACACTCATCGATGGTTAAATAAGTGCCAGAAAATGAATGCATAGATAAAAAATTAAGAACACCTAAACCTGACTGCCTAGGAAAACAGAAGTTTTAACAATCTTTGTGATAATTTATTTACTAATTAAATATTTTTTGATCTAATTCATAGAGATTAAAATTGCTGGCTACCAGGACATAATTGCACTGCAAGGCAGCTACACTGAGTAATGTGCAACCTGGTGTCCTATTACATTTTTCACAATGCACCCTTTCTGAACTGTTTGGACAATTGACTGATTGAATCAAAATTGAATCAAAGTTTATAACCATAGGACATTTATTAAAATGAAATGCAGTCCAAGGTGTTTCATAGGTAAAATGACATGGGTACCATCATAATGTTTATGCACAATCAAAATTTTGCATGAATATTGAAAAAATATAAGTATAAAACAATAGTCAAAACAATCAAAGCCTTTTTCTAAATAATAAACCAGCACTCTTTTAGGGAAAATAGGGTATTAGTTATACTGCTTTAAAATTGGACATATTTGTTTTGTTGTCACTTTTTGCCCACTCCTTAGGAGGCCATCCATGAAAATGCCTGTTAAATGATTATTCATCGTTAAATAGGATTGGTCTTCCTCCATTTTTTGTAATCATAGGATATAGGCATGCAACCTTGCAAAGTGAAATATTATGGATATTATGACATCTCACCCTTAAGCACTGTTACGATGTATGCTTTTCTTTCAACTAATAGCATATTTTGGATTTGACCAATTTGATATAATTATTCAAGTTAAAACAAAACACGCCACAGTACAGTATTTACAAACTCTGCTTAAAAAGGGAAAATGTACATTTACAAATGTGAAGCCAATAAAACATTTTCAACCATATATGTTAAATACCACATGCTTTATGCTAATTTACCAATTGAAATTGCTTCAGATTCTCTTATTTCAACCCGCAAGTATTTTTTATGAAGGTGCCACGGCAGTATGTAGGAAAAATCCAAGCAAGGGAATACACTCTCCTCAAAACATGGAATCTGTTTTCTGTTGAAGGGAAAACGTGTTCTTTCAGAAGTTATTTACATTTCCCTTTAGACAGATTCTAAGCTTTGGGGGATAGTGAGCTGAATTTGAATACTGTATCATGTACATTTTCAAATGTAATCACAGAAATTCCAAAATGTAACCCAAACATCACATTTTGGTATTATATTGAAAGCTATATCACCTTCCCTCACTGGACCTCTTTACCGGTTTATTTCACCAGTCTGAAAACAGAATTAGGATGATGTGTTTCATGATGAATCATACCTAATTTTGGTTTCGTGAACGTTTTAGGAAACTGTGAGGGCTAAGGTGATTAACACGTTGAGGTTCCAACCAGGGGGAAACACTTACACAGCAAAAGAGGGGACCTGCCTGAATTAGTCATTTCAGTTTACTAAACCTGAGTCCTTTTGGACTTGAACAGCTCTGAGGTCTATAGATTTTAGGACAGACTACATAAGAAATATCATATTATAGGCTACAATACTTTACAGATGAACTATGTGAAGCTATAACTCACGTGTGCAACGTTGACATCCAAAGATATACTGATGTGCCTGCTGCGGCAATGGTTTAAAGTTCCATCCTACCTAAAACACGGGTGGTCTTGCCTATCATGTTGGAATCCTAGTGACGGAATTGTGATGTCGAAGGGCAAAACTGTTTTCAGTAGGAGCCCTGGCTTTTGTGGAAGTTCCTTCTTTCCGTCTGGAAACCTTGTGGTGGGAACTCCTCAAAATGTACTTGAATGTACTGAATGCAGAATGTACGCCCACGTGCTTTACCCCCTTTGACACTGAGTGGTGTAAATACATACATAAACATGCACAGCCAATTATTTACCCTAATGTATTCAGTTCTTGCATTAAATGGGTTACAGTATGGAACCTTCCAGAAGGAGAGGACCTTGTCCAAGTCAGACTAGAATAGACACTGGAACCTTGGAGCTGGTCTCTGGAGACCGCACCAGGAGATTGGGGTCAACCCAAAGCAGACCTTTCCAGCTGGAGGGCCTGACACCACACACTGTCTGTGTATTACAAGGTCCCACTGCCGGCGCCTCTGCTCAGCCTGTAGCTGTGGAGAGTTATTGTTAAGCACAACCTCACCCGCCCCCATTGTTCTGCATCGGACTCAATCTCATGTGGGGGGAGGCAGGGTGGTCTCCAAATTAGCTATGGCGGCTGGGCTATATTTCTGACTATACCTTAGTCTAGTCGATCTCTGCCAAGGTGCTTTTTCGGTCAACCAAACCAACATGTAGGAGAGGCAAGAACACCACTAATGAGGAGATCCCAGCAAGACTCAAAACCATCTCACAGCCATGCTAATGAACAAAGGGATCTAGAATGGAGCCTTGTAAAACACAACCCTGAAAAACAGGCGAAAATACACAATGCTGTGTTTGTTTCCTTGAGCTAAAATAAAAAAATCCAGTGAATTCGATAGGCGGAGGTCTTCAAAGACTGAGTGGTTTTCTGACCACATATGATGCATATGTCAGTGTAGCCTGTCCAATGCTCTTAGATACATTTTATTATGCAAGACAAAGATCTGTCCATGTGTATCTTTCTGATCTTGAAAATACAATTCAGCTTTTCCTAACAAGATACACTAAATAAAGTGTGATTCCTACATTTTGGGCTGTTGGTTGTAAAAGTGGTGCTGTTGAGCTAAAATTGGTCCCTGAATTTGTTGTGCTAAGTTATATATTTGCCAATACGTGTTGCATGTCATCAAAACCATTTGTTTCAAATTTCAGGGCTATCAGAGGTTCGATTGTGATTCAACTTGTAGATCATGAGCGTACAAACAACATATTAAGTATCCTGCCCAAAATGGGAGATAAAAAAAAATATTAGCGAACGTGCCAGACTGCATCTTTAAAGTGCCTCTAGTGATAAGCCAAGAGTTCCATGAAAATCCCTTCAGCCACTCTAAAAACCTCCTCATTCGACAATTGAGTACGAGAGAAGGATGAGGGCAGACACTGCCAAAGACACCCACCACCAGGCTCTCTTCCCTATAATATCTGTAAACAAAATAAATCAATGCAATCTGAAGACGCATTCCTCTGTACTGGAGGTTTCAAAGCCAAGCATCTCTCTTAGTCCGAATGCCAGTATCTAATATGAATTTCAAATCTTTTTTGTAGGCTTTTTAGATATGCATCACCTCGCTTAGAGTTCGTGTCAGGTTATAAATCAGTAACCCACACTCCTGATCTAGAGCCCAATGCTGACATCAGCTGCGTCCAATTCGATGGCAGTGGAATTGGGGTTATCGACCGAGCCAGGGGGCCAGAAAAGCAACACAAACTCACAGGCACGACACCCAGTTGCACCAAGCATGGCAGAACATCTGCAACGCACATGTTAACTTGTTACACCAAGAGTAACATGTAAATATTCCTCTAACCCCGGAGAATCCTCACATGGCCACATGTCATGTTATGTCTTAGGAAACATGAAGGCAGAGAAGCTGCTCAAGTTTCAAGTTTCAAGTTTCTAGTTTTTATTAGCTGTATGTACCAGATACAGAAGGCTAACCACACAACTGTTATCTCGGGTTGCTGCCTGACCATGCAAATTCAGTAAATAAGATACAAATAATTTCATAATAGTAGTGGTAGTAATAATACTAATTATATTCTAACTATAGGGTTCCTCCTTCTGGAGGACCCCTAAATAACTGAACGCAGTCTTTCATCGGGGGTAAAGTGTCTGCTAAATGAATTAAACATCAATGTTGTAAGGATGTCAGTTCATATGATGTTTTAATCCTGTAGCTTTTGTTCTTCTGTAAAAGGATACATTCAAAACAGCTGATTATATGACTCCTTAAGACCAAGCCAAAAAAATTAAGATCTATTAATCTGCTTGTTTTGCCCATATTCAGCCTCAGACTGATGTTTCACCAGTTTCCTTTCAGGAAAACCAGCGCCCAGTACAAGAAAAATGAGTTGAAATTATTCTTTTTAAATATCAGACTAGTGAAATAATATAAAGAAATTGATTATAAATAACAGAAATGTTTTAGTCAGTCTGAAATATCAAAAAATCCAACCAGTCAGTGAATAAAGCTACAGTACAATAAGATTTTGATACGCTATTACATTAGATACAATGTTCTGGGATTTTCTATCAATTATGGCTTTCAATAGCGTCTTGCTCAAAGCATACATACAATCGTTTTATTTATTGTCTCCGGCTCATAGATAAAAGTACTCTAGCTCTGCCCCTGTTCATCAATAGACAAATTGAAATCGGTAGGACAATAACACTCAAAGCTTAATGGGGTTTGTGTGCGGCAACACGCTGGCATGTCATTGGGTCAGAGAGAGAATATTTGAGCCCCCTTGGTCCCTCTACTCTACATCATCAATCCCGTTTCCCATGCTTACTTGTCATGATATGCATTTCTTCATTTCCCCTCTGCAATTTTCTCTGAAAAAATGACATTACAGAGAATGCAGCTATCTCCAAAATTGTGGTCATGGACATTCTTCTTGGAAAATAAATGTGAAATCCGATAACTCTGGATCATACTATTTAGCAATGTCTTCCTCCGAAGAAAGGATGGGTTTCATTTAGACTTATTCACTATATTCTGAATTTCTGGATTGATTGCAGTTGCATATATTTATGTAACGTAATAGAGGGCTCTGAAGAAAACCACTCTCAAAACAATTGGAAGTAATTTTGAGAGTGATCAAGGGCCATAACTTCTCTAAATGGTTAACCTCAACTCGGACCCCTGGGAGGATGTAGAAGTGTTCCATGTTTCAAGCTGTAACAATAGCTTGGGGTTAAAGGTCAGCCCACTACTGCTTGGTGTACCATTACTAAGGACCGCCATCTTTGAGAGTAGTATTTATTAAAATAAACTATAGGCTCTATTCAGAGTCAAAATGTCTTCCTCATCTTAATCAATGCCCAAAGCTATGTTAGGGAAATCAAAGTCCAAGTGAGAAGTATTGTCTACATCCTTCCTGACAGAAAGGTCATCGTATGTGTGTGACAAGTGTCAGTTCTAAAGCTTGAAAGTGTATAATTTACTTTATATTAAAAACATTTCACATGGAAAGAAAGCATTTTCCATGTTGCAGCAGAATCTCAAATTTTTTTCAAGAGGGATTTTTCTTGATTGATTGGATATGAAATGTATATACTTTTTTAGTAATAATTTGCTTCATGGCTATAGCTAAGTTGAAAAGAAAATTGGAGAGTGCTGGAATGCAGAAATGCTACAATAAAGTCCGTGGAATCTGAATTAATCTTAAAAGATGCACTTTGCACCTCAAAAAGTCTCAGTTCTGTAAATTATTTACTTTCTGCTTAAATTGTTGTAGTCAGGGTGAAAACATACGAGCACACAGAATGAATGAACATCATGTATTTAAGACTGTTCTGGTGCCTGCTGATGTTAAACCCTTGTTTAAATCGAATTTAATGACAAAGAACAGTGACCATTAAATCTAATCCGACTACACATAATGAACTGCATGTGGTGATACACTACTCCACTATGAGCAATCACGCTACTACACTAGGTGTCAAGGGAGCCATACATCCTGAACTTTTAACTGTGAGTAACGTCAATTACTTGTGTGGGAGCTGACATGGAGCTGAATATTGTTCTTGGCATTCAAACCAAGGGAGAAGGGAGGGAGAAAGTGAGGAAGCTAAACAGTGATGGGCCACAGTTTCCCGCCCAGGGCTTCTCAAGCAGGCTAAGAGGGAGGTCAAAGGGCACAACAGAGAGGAGACTGTCAGAGGCAACAGTCTTTTGTAGAAAGTGATTTGAGCTGAAAGTGACTTGGTCAAACAGGGGACTTAATCAGCTTTAAAAGCAAACACAGCACCACCAGCTGGAAGGTTCAGCCCAAACATTGTTGCTAATTGCAGCTGTCTTCTTTTTCCACAACTGTATGACATGGGTGAAAAAGAAAAGGCTGGAAATGAACAGAAACGTCTTTCAAAACAGTAGAGCACCTAAACTCCACTTAAAGATTCAGGCCGTAACTGTTAGTTTTAATCAATTGCCAGCTGTGATTGCTTCTGTCAGAAATCAAAATATAACGTCTGTGCAGTGTTCCTTCTGTAGATTTTCTTTTTAAAGACAAGGAAAGAAAACTGAAGGAAAAAATAAGTCCAGTACGCTCGTCCCATGTGGCATTTGGGGCATGGAAACCTACGTAAGCAACATTTACTGAGCACAATTTGGGTTTTTCAGAAAAGTTTCTATTGATTTCTCTTCATTGTGACATTTCGGTTGCGTGACCCCATCCAAGGTAAACAGTGGCCGTATGTTGAGAATGTTTCTTTTCTCCTCACTACCTCCTACCACAGTTGCATCTCATACTGACAATGTTAAAGACAGCCTGTTAAAGCTGCTTACAGTACTGGGCCTTTACAGTCAAGTCCTCGTGACTGGCCCCATCGTCTGGTCTGGTCATTGGTGCAGGTCAGGAAAAGAGCTGAGTCCTGGCCTTGGCAGGGATGGGGAAGCCCTTCACCCTGAAGGACAGTGTTTGCTTGTTTTAATGTGGTCACCTCAGTGTTTGAATTTCCAGCAAAAACCAACCACATATCAACTGACTGCCATGTGCAGACTTGAAAATTACAAGTCCACGGACCACTTGAGCTGAACGCAAGTTCAACCGCATATAATATAATTTTTTTTGCACTGACAGAGATGATGACATTTTATAGTCCTCTTGTGCACTTGTACTTGCCCAACAGTGACCATGCTATGCCATTTTACAATGACTATGTCCTCTATCAAAACATAGCCTGGTTGACTATAGACAATAGAACATTAACAAAGTATCTTTGAGCGGCACTGGGGATGACATCAGGCCGTTAATGCCAGTTTGAGCTTAGTCTACCTCAAGTCTGTAGCCAGGTGGTGAAGTCTGTCATGTACACGCACAGGATCGTTAGTTTTTAAAATTGCTACTAGTATACATTGTTATGTAAATTATTAATAGTATTTTTACGTTCTATATTTCTTAATTATTACTACGTAGTCGTATACCATGTCACAATAATTTAATTACTCTGAATGATGCTGTGTTATTTAGTGCATTTGATGAATAAACTTTGAACTGAACTGAGTTTGAGGCCTTTCAAGATGTAAAGGGAAAAAAGTAAAACACAGCATCTCCTGTGTTTTTCAGCATAAGATTGCTACTATGAGAGTTACAGCTTCAGTCTGCCAAACATTTTCGTAATTCAGATTAAAATGAATTACAAAATTACGCATAAAAGCATCTCTGATCCCTTTCCAGCCCTCCCTAAAAACCACAAATCTAACCAGGCTTCATGAAAGCTAGGTGTAAGATGAATATAAAATAAGAGTGAGCACGATTGCAGAGCATAAAGACCGAAAGCTCTGGAGAGATCTAGGATTACGGTTCAGAGCGAGTTCAGTGGTCGGCTGAAACTGGGTAATTTTAGGCCCAGATATATGAATAATAACCGGAGGCAGTGTGTTAATCAGCACGATCAGATTTAAAGCTGGGATCCTAAGTTTCTCCATCAATTCTGGGACCTATAAATTAATTATATATAACAATTTATTCTAAAAGAATAAAACGTTTACCTCATGAGTTTATTCAAAACTCAACACAAACTTTTTACTTCAAAGTTTATCAACACAGTAAATAATGTTTCATAGCCTCAAAACATACTTAAAACTAAATGCTGTAATTTGGATGGTTAGGCTTTGTCTTAATAGCACTGTCCATGAATTTGAAAAGTAACCAGCTTTTTAACGGAATTCAGATGGAGTGACTGCTATGTCATTGTTAAAATTAAGACTTACAGCTTTAATATGAGAGGATGAAGGGAGTAGACAGTCAGAGCAAGTGCATGCATTGTTTTGTTTTTTTACAGCTAATTCATCTTTCAGCACTGTCATAACTCTCTTGCTAATCAGCCAGCTAGTCTTCTTCGCAGCGCCAATGCTAATTGCATTTTGTCGTACTGTACTCATACAGTTTGTTCAATGACAATACAATTGTATCTAATAAAAAATGGAATCTAAAAAACACTAATCTGTAGACCAGAGGCAGAGAAACTACAAAAAACTTGACCACATAGAACAAGGGGACAGGATAGACCAATCATTCCCAAATTTCTGCACAATGGCAGAGATTATAAAAGAAAACCACCGGAAACCAAAATGACAAGCTCCAACAGACCCACATCCAAACCGTAGAACCCACGCCCTGAGAGTTGAGTGAGATTTCAATAAGTGTGACCAAGCCTCCTCCCCTCTTCTGGAGGGTACAAACATAGGCAAAGTTACCCAACCACTATTAAAATCATTGTTCAATCCCCACAGAAAGGCAACACACTGCTCAAGAGTCTTCACTGACCACTTTCTACCCAAATCTATACCAAGCAATGGCAACACAGCCAAACTCCGAACAACACGGACCACGGGGCACAACCTCATAACAACCCAAAAAAACTAAGCATGGAGGGTGTCACCCACAGGTACAGTTAAATAGCCAAGAGTAGACAAAACAGGTGGGTTGGGAAGATTTGGGAAAACAGGTGTAGCTGGGTTTTTAATAACATGGTCAAGTTGGGCTCCTGGCTGCTACACACCTACAGGGCCTTATCAGGCATGACTGTATTTGTTTTCATGGATATGCTTGATGCATGTGTGAAGGGACGCCGACTGGAATCCTATGGCACAGGGCAAAATTGAACGTTTAGGACCCAAACCATGGGCCAAAAAATTTATAAATAGCAATGATGTTACTGTTCATAAAACAGGTCATAAACATTTATTTTTTAATGTTTTAGCTAGGTTGTACTAAATACCAAGATTGACTGACTAATAAATAATTATATTTAAGACAACCAAATAGGCTCCCCCGAGCTGGGCCTGGGACAACGTTACCGGTTGTCCCCTTCTGTCGTTACCGGTTGTCCCATCCGTGGCACCACACAAACTCTACATAACACTCAATATTTGCCCCTTACACTTAAGGTATTATATAACTTTTCCCCATAGTTTCCCTGTCAGAGATTAAGACAAATAGAGATTTAACTGGGTTGGAGATTGGACTAGGTTTACCAGCCCCATGGGAATGTATTTTTATTAATTGACTAGGCTTAAGCTGTGTAAGGAAAACTGCTGTTTAAATATATGTAAATTAATTATGTTTCAAAAATATACATCTCTATTCTCTAGTTTGTAGTCAGTCACATGGTCACACAACACAATGGGCCGAAGTTTCCCACACACAGATTAAGACGATTCCATGACTACAATAAATGATTATAGTCATGGCCTAAAAATCCAACTCAATGTAAAATATCCATGGGTTTATTTCGCAAAAAAATTAGATTTAGTGCCGGTTTCGCTCGCACAGATTAAGCCTTGTCAAGGACTAAATAAAACAAATGTCCGAGAAACCGCCCACGAGTGGTCAAACTCAGGTAGTAAGAACAGAAACCAGTCACACCCAGTTCAATGACGTAGTATTCTAGTGCTGCCAAGAAAGATGGCGTCGGTGTCAGAAATGTACGATGTAACCTGGGAAGGTAAAATAAGACGTCAGAACGTTTTAATGTACTGTATGGTAAAAAATATTTCACTTAATGCATTTTTCGACTTAATATATTCAGTCAGCTGTATTATGCTTTAGATACAGCTGCGTATGTCCGGCTCATTCTCAGGCCTACCGCTAACGGTACATGTAGAGGAGCTAGCAGTTGGCTAACAACACGAGATAGCTAGCTACCTTAGCTATAGTAGCAGCCACTAGTTAGCCCATAGATAGGTAGGTGGTTACCACAGTATTTCTGGCATGACTAACGTTTTTCTACATTTTTAGCAAAGTCATGTTGCTGCGGATCCAATTCATTAGTCATTGTTGTCATTTTGTATACCACTGTTGTCGATAGATAGTTAATGCTTGATAATAACTAGCTAGCTAACGTAAGTTAGTACCCGCTGTCATGCACTAATGCGGAGTCTGAGTGATGCGATTGCTTGCAAATGGATAGATTTTACGAGATAGTTAACTGAAACCATCAGAAGAGAACTTCTCTGTTGACACAGATGACGTATGTGTGGGGGTTGTCCGGAATGTACAGTACTTTAGCTAGCTTGCTAGGTAGCGCTTTGGCATTTCTATACTGTATCAGCCATGTCAGAGACTGTTTCAGGCCCGTGATGTGCAACTTATCTCGTGTGTTTTTGCATTGTTCTGCATGTATTAAAGCATGCCCTTTTTTATCATGCATTTAGCCCTGCCGGATCTTTTCCAATATGTGTTCACAGAAATGAGAGACAAGCTTCGGAAGTGGCGAGAGGACAACCATAGAAACAGTGAGCAAATTGTGGACGTTGCCGAAGAGTTAATAAATGAACATGCATCTAAACTCGGAGATGACAGTAAGTATTATATCAAGATTTTCCTCACACCAATGTAGTGTTTTTGTTATAGAGCTAAGCAATAGATAAACAATTTCCCCCAGCACTAGATTTGACTGGTATCAGAAGATCTAGTGTCATCAGGCATCGAATAGAAGCAGCATAAAGGGAAGATTGTTTCTGGCAACGTGTTCAATATAGATCCCATTCATCAAATAAATGAACATCTTCTCACTCCAGCAGAAAACAGGCTAAAAATAGAATAGCGGGTGTTGTTGCATGTTATATGTGTGTAGAGATGTGATGTCTATTCCTACATTGTCAAATCAATTAGTTGAAACTCCACGGTTCTGAAAACTAGTTCCCTACATTACCTATTAACATCCAAACCAGCAACGGGTATAACAGGATCGCGTCACTACATTCAATGCATTAAATTAGAAACACATTACTTATAGATGGCTAGCTAAATGCTATACAGTACCTATAATGACTCCAGTGACTCCAATCACTCCATGGCTGATTTGTGTGACAGTTGAATAGCTAACCACTACGCTATGAACGACACTATGTACATCTAAATGTTCCATGTCGGTGCAATTCATCCATCGAAGTATAGCATAAACTGTTTTACTAATCCACAACAGATAACAGGATCCCAACACTATATTCAACATGATGAATTAGAAATATATTACTGTAGATGGCTAGCTATAAGCTATACGGTAGCTATACTGACAGTTGAATAGCCAACCACTATGCTATGTGGACTAAACAATGTAGATCGTTAAGGTCCTTTTCAGTGCCAGTTTGTCCATTGCAATATAACCTTGAACAGTTTTACTTTAGGCCTACTATAATGTAGCTACTGAAGCTTGTAGCCTATCCTGAACAAATCCTAATGCCTACTTTATTTGGTCCGTGGCTAAGATGGGACCCCGGTGGACTACATGGCAATCCGCATCTCTAACCACTATTCTATTTAACAACTCAATCACTCAGTAAGAGACGTTCACACTTCTTGGCTGGCTCTGCTTACGCAGTCTGGCAAAAAATTTGTCTGTCAGAGATGAAGAAAGTAGATCATGAATGCAGGGTATTCAAACGGGTATGGACAGAAACACTTAGGCTGATGTTGCAGCTTAATGTGCAATCTATAGAATAAATAAAACCGTTAGACAAATGAGAAATCAAGCAAAATGAAGAATTATAATAAGAAATACTGGAGCAGATTGGATGCCTAGTCAATGCCATTCGATGGCAATAGGCTATAAAGGGTGCTATTAAAATGTAATTATTAAGACCAAGAACTAATGTAAGCGCCAGGAGTCTAAACGACATTGACAAGTGGATTGGAACCAAGAGCTTTAGCCTGATGAGGCAAACAGATTAACATACTTCTTTGCATCCACGACCACAAGCAGTGGCTTTGATGGTTAAAGAAGGACATGTATGTAGAAAAAAAATCTCATACCTAAAATGTGATATAATGGGTCTGTTTAGCTTTCAATTGTCTGTTGGTGCTTGTTCTGGTCAATGGCATCTTCAGCTCTATCAAGCACCAGGACATTTTAGCCAAAAACCTCATTGCTTCTACTTGCAGTCTGAAAACGTAGTCACAACTGGATCTTGCAGCAAACAATGACCTCAAACACACATTAAAGTCCCCAAATGTTTATTTGACTCACATTTTCTTTTTGCAATTGTCATCTTAGTCTCCAAACTTACTGTCAGAAAAAGATACCTGTGGTTTGATTGGAAACATACTGTTTGCTCTGAAGACTAAAGATATCTAGGATTTTAGAACGTTCTGAATGCAGACCGATGTGTATTAAAACATGTTTTCATTTCCCTGTCAGCTGATATTTTTTCAAGGTTGTCAAACCTGGCAAGCGGTGGGTATATGACCTGATGTGTTCTCCAATCTCAAACAGAACAATAGAAAAAGGCTCAATGCAGTTATGCTTGCAAAAAGAGTGCACAAAATATTATTAACAGGTTGCCAATAATTTCAGGCATTTCTAGTTGTCCTGGAATGTGCCTCTGGCCTGGACTACTTCTGTAAGATTGCCCCTGCATTAAAATGCTTTTAAATAGCCTATGTAAAAAAAGAGAATATATTATTAAACAGATTGTTTGGATGCCCATTGATATCAGGGAGTGTTTTACTGCAATCCCCACATTCCCCAGCTAATGCTTGTTAAGTTTCTTTTGATTTGTCAGTGTGCATCCTCTGTCCCACAGCCTAACTTGCCATTTCTACCAGTTCTTCTCTGGAATCATCTGTACACACTTTCTGTGCATGCTTGTTGTCTAGGATTTGATTTGGAGTAGTTGGGCTTGGTGTAAAGTCCCTGCTGTCTGTGTTTGTAACCTGTACAGCATTCCACGTTATAATAATTCATGCTGTGCCATATGAACCTTGATGACAAACAGTTTGAAGGACTGGGGTAAATCTTTTTAATTTTTTTTTAAATGGGTTATGCCTCAGCAACTCAAGTTTCTACACAAAATCATATTTGCTGTAGACAACAAGCAGCACTATGGTATGACGAAAGCCTTTTTCTGTAAACAATTTCATCCTAATTAACAGACTTAGCAACAAAGGTTTCTGGAAACAATAGCTATGTAAAATGCGTTAAATCAGAGGGCCTACAGAACACATCTATATTATAACTATGGGGGGGTCTGTCATATTGCGCATTTCCATAACAATAAAAATGTTGTGTGAATACTTGTCACAGTCCTGCTGAGCCTCAGACTTTTGCTGTAACTAGTGATATTTCACTATTAGTTTTTCTGGTGTGTGTATGTATTCGTAGTTTGATATTTGTATTTGACCTGGTGAAGTAACTTGGAAATGGCATTCTCATAGTCAAAGGCGACTACTTGAAGACTGTAGAAATAATTATCTAAATAATGTAAACATGATAAAATGTATAAATACAAAACATATGTAAAAACATTAAGTGACACTACAGTAGGATACTTGCAGATCGGAATAGGGTATTCAGCAGGTGCCGTTGTAAGGCCAATAGGGTATTCAGCAGGTGCCGGTGTAAGGCCAATTTGAAAGAAGTAAGGTGAGCCTAGAAGGTTGAGCTTAAGGGTCTTTTGCAACGCCTTCCTTTCATAGGGAGCAGCAAACTGAAATTAGTGGCGACCAAAGGAATATTCGGCTTTAGGAGACCAGAAACCAGATTCTATGTTGTGCTACGGAAGATAAATCTGTCTTATAAGCATATTTTAAGTGAGCTAAGGTAGAGGGCATTTACCTAAAAGTGACTTATAAGTGGAGTTGTTCCCCATGTCTGTGGCAGAATGTTAGTATGTTAGATTCTGTTCTTCTATGTTGTCCTGACCTCTTAATTGTATGCTTTTGACCAAGTCATGATTTGAAATTGAGAATTGGCTCTCAATTAGCTTACCTGCTTAAATAATAGTGAAACGAATGCAAGTATAATTCTAAACAAGGCTTTAGGTAACCTAGCGCTTAGAGAATTTGACCAGTAACAGCAGGTTTCTTGAACCACTCTCTGAGTCTGCAAGGTGAATGTGGTTTTGGTCTGTGTTTGGGCAAGGCAGTAAACTCCCATTGCTTGCTAGGCCATGCTCTTTTCACTCAGCATACTTTCTTCAAGTTATCCAACTAGTTACTTTGAATATTATCTTGGGGCTGTAACTCCTCTGAAGGCCTTCTTGGTCTTTTGCGTGAGGTTGAAGTTTGTTCTTCGAATGTCAAAATTTTAGCGGAGGCCCTTTTGACATTTGTGGATAGAATGTTTGCTTCTCCAGTCATGCTACCGGGTGATCACACGGGGCTCACTTAGTGCAAGCATTTTGCTTCCTTTTGGGGAAAAAAGTGTTAAATGCAACCGCATATTGCACAAGTTTTTCTGTCTCTTATTTCCATAGCTGTACTACAAATCCCTTATAAAATTATTTATGTCATTACTGTGCAATGATGACATCAACAGACAGTGCACGCTCTAGCCTAATTGCCCTGATTAAAGGCAGTTTTTAGAAGCCCTGTGAAAGATACTTGAAGAGATTTTGAGGTAAAATATTAGTCTTTATTCACATTTATGTTATTTACATTGTTCTGATGACATTTGAGGCCTATGAACTGCACAATTTGGATAAAATATTGACTTATTTCTTTGAACAAATATTGCAATATTACATAATATGTTAATAAACTGAATAAAGACCAAGTTCAATGTTTTCTATTTTATGGATATTACCAATTTGAAGGTGCCGCCTGTGTCAAACTATTAGTTTAACTTCTCATTCAATGCAATGGCATGCGTGCCCGTTGCGTGCCCGTTGCGTGCCCGTTGCGTGCCCGTTGCGTGCCCGTTGCGTGCCCGTTGCGTGCCCGTTGCGTGCCCGTTGCGTGCCCGTTGCGTGCCCGTTGCTCACTTTTTTTGCAGCTGAAAAGCATGTAAGTTGGTGATTTGGATATTGTATATGTCAGTATTGACATTTTGATGAATCGTGCAGCCCTATTGGGCGATTTTCAATGTTAGAGATTATACTGCAACTGCTAGCAAATGTGTTTGTGGGGAGGGGTTATAGATTTGTCCAGCAGAGGGTTGTGTGTGTTTGTGGGGAGGGGTTATAGATTTGTCCAGCAGAGGGTTGTGTGTGTTTGTGGGGAGGGGTTATAGATTTGTCCAGCAGAGGGTTGTGTGTGTTTGTGGGGAGGGGTTATAGATTTGTCCAGCAGA
>JACXGJ010009356.1:0-24497 GCA_016801105.1 Esox niger
GGGGGGGGGGGGGGGGGGGGGGGGGGGGGGGAATCAGCTGTCAGCTGTCTCCAGTTAAACTGTGACCAAGACCGTGGGGTGGGAAGGGGCTTGGTCTATGTGGCGTGGGTGTGTTTCATAACTTTGAATACTCTGGTTAAATTCTTTTGTCTCCTGGTCATATACTGTCAAAATAAAGGATGGTGCTGAGATTGTGGTTGTCTGAGGTCCCATTTTAGACATAATTCAGAATACACAGGGGTCAGACGGAGAGCCATTATGGTTCTAATCATCATTTCTTTCAACTCCGACTATCTGTACATATAGAGAGGCTGGATAAAAAGTAAACCAACGGGACTAAATGTTTCCAGAGAAACCAAACATAATGGTAGTTTTCTGCAGGATCAGGGAACAAGTTGAGGAGACCAGACAGTTTTCAGGAGATTATGCGTGTCTGTTTTTGGAACATAACCTCACCGCACACAAGCAGAATACCTTCTAGACAACACACTCTTGTTCTTACATGTTACTGAGCCTGAGTGACCTCCTGTAACTGAAGGGAATACATGTCTAAAATATGTCTAACAAGCACTGAGAGTCAAACAATGTATCGTGGTACAACAAAGAAGTAGGTGTACTTAGGGTATCGGGATCATTTTATTACAAGGCTGTTCCAATGTTTTTAAGTCAAAGTGGGAGAAGCTCTGTTAGAACTTAAGTTAAATAGTTGTTTAAATACTGTAGGTGTTTGTGATCTTCAAGCAAGGGGAGGGATAAAAGGCATGGCCTATCTTGCCTCTTGGTATATGGGTCCTGCCCCTAACAAGGTAAATTATTGCCTCAGGCATCTGCAGTCTCCCATGATTGGCCATCATTTAGAATTTGACATACGACACTTAAAAAGCGACACCACCGGCACTGAATGACCAATCTGCACTAAACCTGTGTGTGGCATTTGACCAAAGGTCAGTGTTTTCTGATTACTGCAATGAACAATGTTTGCTGTTACTGTTTACAATATAACAAAACATGTTCACCTGGGCATGGATATGGATCTATCTCTCTGGCCCGATGTTGACAGAACGTAGGTCGCTGACGCATTGTCATGAATTTACACCAAATTACACTGATCGTCCAGATGGTGGCACCATAAATTATTCAACATGTAAATGTTGAGAAGTATCTCCCTTCGTTTTACCTGAAGTTTATTTATTTAATATAATACTGACCCTTGACCTCACACTGGGTGAGTATTAATGTAGTATTTGTATGACCCACCTGATGTCAAAACATCCTTTGTTTTGTGATCGAGGGAATATAAAGCACTGGCAGAAACAAATGCTGTTGTCCAGCATCTTTTTTCACAATATATTTGTTATATTATGTTTTTTGGGGGATCCTGGGATCCTTCACCTCCTGTGAGGAGTCTGTTTGGAACATCTAATCACAATACGTGCAGTTCCTAGGCTTAATGGTGACGCAAGTCAAAACGCATTTGCGTATCATTCTTGTGTTATATTTATATGTACTGATATGTACTGAATTTTCTGGACATTTTTGGGGGAAGCTTGAAATATCTCATGTATATAAGTATTCTGATCCTTTACTCAGTACTTCTTTGAAATTAAAAAGGGTCATGACTAAGTGTCTATGTGGTTTTTATTTGTAAAAATGTGTTTTTGTTTTGTTATAATGGATTTGTGTGGACTGACTTTTTGTTACACCAAATATAAATCAAGTCTATAATACAGCAAAATGTGGAAAGTACTTTTAGAAGTCACTGTATCTGGTGGCAGTGTCCTGTGTCTAGCAGTTCGAGCGTATGACCACTAACAAAATGTTTTCTAGATTGAATCCCTGAGCCAGCAAGGTGAAAAGCTGTTGATCTGTCCTTAAGCAAGACAGTTGCTCATACAAGTCTCTCTAGATTATATTTTATGCTAAATGTTGTCACTATTCTCTTCGGTTTTCCAATACATTTTTGAACAAGAGCCACATCTTGACATGCCAAAGCATGTTTACTGTTTGAATGACGTATGTGGACATCCTGTGTGTGTGTGTGTGTGTGTGTGTGTGTGTGTGTGTGCACATTTACACACATTAACCCATGTGTAAACATGCATCCACACTATTTAGCAACCATATTATCCTCTCCCATTGACTCTGTCTCTTCTCTCTCTCTCTCCCTCTCTCTCCTTCCTAATTGCGTTCACACAACTGCACTCACGCACAAACACAAACACTCACACCTAGGCATTGTTTGCTCCCAACTCTTTTACAGGCAAACCTTAGACACTAGAGCGAACCTAAGGTGGAGAATGGGGCTAGTGCTTGAGGGTTCTGGCTGTTAAAAAGGGGTGTGGTCTGGAGCCAGTAACATCTGTGCCTTTCCCCTCAGCCCCCCACAGCATGCTGGGGGAACGGAGAGAGAGGAAGAGAGGGAGGGAGAGTGTGACGGAGCAAGGGAGGGATAAACCATTTGTTTTAGCAGATTCTCCGGAGTAGCAGGGAGAGGCTGCATTCGCCGGCCGGCTGGGGGAAGATCAAGAACGTCTGCTAGTGCTGTGCGCTGTTTACCTCCCTCAAAACTGGCCTCTGGGAGCCGGTCCAACCAGAGCTGGCATATATTCTTTCTCCCTGGCATTATGGACAGCCCGTGGGGAGTTTTCTCACATGTGGCTTTTTAATCATGTACTGAGATCCAGTCAGCGTGTACCGTGGATACTGAAAGTTCCCAGTGACAGTCTGACCGGTTATCTGTGATGGAAGCAGCTATGTAGGCTACTGATGTGCGTGTGCAAAACTGGATACTGCAGCAACGTGGACTCTTAAAGGGGATGCCACTGCGTGAGCACAGCGACTCCAGCTCACTTCAATAGGGGGTAAGAATGAATTTTATCCACCCCCCCATTCTCCCCCCTTGATGAAACGGGAGCTGAGGGTTGAACATGGTCCAGCCTGGGAGCCGGTCCACTATCTCTGCAGATAGGAATGTGTGATGCTTGCATTGTTACCTCTGTGGGAGAGGGGCACGGCACGGATGTGCTGTTAACCCTTCGGTCGGAGCTCTGTGTGATACAGTATCCCATTTGCTGGAAGGTGTGAGGGCGTGGATACCCGGGAGGTGGCCGTCTGAAGAAAGGGTTGCCGTAGTTACAGGAGGGTGGGGGAAGGGGGTGCAGTCTGTAGAGATCTGTCGTCCGCGCGAGGGGAATGCCCCGTAATGACACGCTTCCCCCGGAGGTGTGGTGAGGTGGCGGAACGTTCCAACCTCTCGCCGTCAACAGTCTTGTCTGTCGTCGTGTGTGCAGCAATTGAGCGGAGCTGCGTGTTTGTGCGTGCGGTGTGGAAACGAGCTGGCATATGTGTATATCAGTGGGGGGTGGGGCATTTCAGATAAGGAGGTCAATGTAATGAAAGTCACCTTGAAAACAGAAGACACTATGCTCCCTCTACCAGGCATTCCACTCTTCGGGTGTTCTCTCTGTCAGATAAACTGCTTAATATTACGACAGTAGAGGCAGAATATACAGTATACAAACAGTTCTACATCTACAGCTGTGACGGTCATTGAATTGTAGATATCCGGAATATTTGTTTTACGTCGGTATAAAGCGAGACGCATTTTCTCCTCTCCTCCAAACCTGACTGTGTTTGCGTCTGCTTCATGGAGACGGATGTCGGTTAGTCAAACGAAGACTGATCCAGCCTTTAAACAGTTATGGCTTTAATTCATTTCCTTGTCAGTCTTCATCCATAACTGTGGGTTACAAGGTTACGAAGTAATTGTGACAGACCTGAGTTCAACTTGAAGGTCAGTTCACTCAAAAACATGGCTTGTGACTTTGGTGTTTCATAAATAACATCGATTGTGGGTGTAAATAACAAGTTACATCCACTCACCAGATACTGCTACAACAGCTGGGGAGAGAAGAAGATGTGAAAGTCAACAGGGTGTACCGATCGATCAATCATTTGTTGACACCATTTTTAGAGAATACATTTATATTGTTAGGCAATGAAGTGTGTGGTATGACGGCACATTAGTTAGTTAAAGGGTTGAACGTGATTCCTGTGTTATTTCCAAATGCCTAAGTAGATTCAATAAGGTGAGACGCTGAAAGGGATTAAAGTGATGGTTGAGAATGGTGGTGCAGTCTCCTGTGTAACCCGGTCCCTCTGTGTGCAGCTCTACATCTGGCTTCCATCCCTGTCCTCCCCTCCCTAGCCGGTAACGTTAGGCAGAGAGCGGGTGTGTGTTTTGTGTTTCTGTCTGTGTCAGAGTGAGATCTCATAGCTGGCTATTACGACAGTTCCTAGAACACATCAGTCTGTCCGTCCATCTTAAGTCCATTTATCAATTTTGGAGTATTTAAAATGACATCAAAACATGTAAATGGAGGTTATTATCCAGCCATACAATAAGGCAAGTATTTATAACTGATAGGTCAAGGGATTTTGAATGGATAGTTTTTGTCTGAGTTATATTTTTTATATATTATACATTTAAAATAAAACTTCAATAACAATATTATACATAAAATATTAAATAATAGAGCTACATGTATAGGGAGTGTTACATCAGGCCCGCAATACCGCTTCTCCATACCAAAAGGCTTTGTGCAGAGCAGAATGCGTCAATGTTCACTGTCAAAATCATCACTAGCATTTTCCCGCAAATTAAACATAGTTCTATTCATCCTCCATAAAAGTGAAAATGCTGGCCCACCTGTTTGCTGGGCCAGCAAACAGGTGAACTGGCCCAACATCTTAATGGAGAATATGAGCAATATGAAATGATTGAAAATGAAAAAGGTGGGGCTGTTTCTCCCTTTATCAGTTTCTTCTGGTTTTGGGCAGATATAAGAGTCCTGATCATTTCTAGTCTGCCTTTGGTGTCTGTTAACGTGAGTACCAAAAAGGTGTTAAGAAATACGTAGACAGGGCATTCCTGAGTCCTGGAACCTTGGTAAAATCCCTGCTTTGCTGTTAACCGCAGTGTTGAAGTCCAGGGGTCTCATGGAGGGCACCATCCGGACTGGTCACTCCAATATATTGTCATGCTCTAGTGATTCCATGTGGCACCTGTGAACTCAATCGTGGTAGAAAGCTGAAGAGTGCATTTTGGCACGTTAGGATTAAGGCCATCATCTCTCAAACATGGTACAGGGGATGTTATGGCGTGGCATATATGGCTGCTACTTGAACTGGCTGTCTTGTCTTCAAGCATCAGGATGAATTCTTAAGTGTACAGAAAGACGCCAAATTCCTGAAATGACATTTCAACATAGAAAGCAAGACAATGGCTCCAAACATACTGCCACAGAAAACAGAGATTTAAATCCAATTGGATATGCATTTAACATACATTTACGTTTGCTGACAATAAAAGGCAAAAACATTGTACTAATGTGAAATAACATTTTAGCTTTGTAATTGCCATTTACATTTAGCTGGAAGTTCATTCTAATGAATGAATTAGTTGTTTGGTAAAAGTCCTTGCTGAAAAGATACCCACACACTCGTGATAAACATAAAACATGAAAGGCTAAGTTTACAAAATACTATATACATTTCATGTTTATTTGTTTTATTGAAATATTTTCTACTTGGGTGAACTGTGAATGACAGTCATATGCATGTTTGACTTGTTTAAGCATCTGTACAGTGATCCTGCCCTTCATTTTACCTTTTTTTGAAGGCAGTGCAAACATGTTGCAGTAAAGTTTAGAGTGGGGGGTGGGTGGATAACAAATATTTCTGTCTGTAGAACAAGTTTGACAACCCTACCTGTCTTTCAGTTGGTTATTTCTTCTTCCCCCCCAATTACCCCAGTCAGGAGGAAGTGTGGAATTTGAACCCTGTGTGGAGTTTCCCCGATAACCAAATTTGTGACCACTTTGGCAAATTCACTGTGTTTATTGTGTGCCTGTTGTGGAATGACTAGGGCTGGCTTTTTATGGCTGGCTTTGTATTCAAGTAAACAAACCTTACCACGGACCACATGGAGGGCTCCACTCAGAAACGCACTGTAGCTGTGAAACACAAACACACACCATATGATATACAGTACACTCATCTCATTCTTTCTGGAAGACTCCACAATCTTTAGATAAACAGACTCCCTACTTCCTACTGTTCCTCACATAGAGTATAACATACTCTAGTATCCGATAAAAGCTCTCATGGTAAAGAATATGCTGAGCTGACAGTTGCCAGGTAACTTTCTAGTGCAAAGCTGCTGAGGCCAATGGGGAGTTACAAACCGTCCATCTAAGTTGATTAGGGAAATAAGGGGGAAATTCTCTTTCAGGGTCAAAACACTGTGATGATTACTGATTAGTTCTCACCCATTCACACATTTGTGTTTTTCCTGATAGTCATTGTAGCCAAAGTACATTCCTCTGTATTTGTTTCTCTGTCCTTCTCTGCTTATGTTAAACCAGTAATCTGAGAAGGATCTTGTACACCGCTCCCATGAGCCCCCTGGGCCATTGCCCATGTGACATTCAGGCGTTAGAGACACTTCTCCACTATCATAAAACCAAACACTTACATTCATAAGTACTTTGTTACTTTGGCATTCAGAACTGCTGAGATCTCTATTCATTCAGAGTTGCTGAAATCCCCTTTATTCAAACAAAACGCTATACAGATTTCTTTGCCAATTTTAAATGGTTTGGAGAAACCTGCCCCAGCCAGCAATTTAATTTCTCATTCTGGAGTGCCAGTGAACAGATAAATGATTAATAAAACCTCTAAAATGCATTGTGCCTACTGCAAAGATTTTGGAAGAGGGATAATGGTCTGGGGCTGTGTTTCAGGGTTTTGTATAGGCCCTTAGTTCCAGTGGAGGGTCATCTTAATGCTACACGATACAAAGACATTTTAGACAATTGGGTGCTTCAAACAATGTGGCAAAAGTTTGGGGAAGACTTTCCTATTCCAGCATGACTGTGCCCCTGTGCACAAAGCGGGTTCCATAAAGACATGGTTTGACCAGTTTGGTGGGAAGGAACTTGAGTGGTCTGCACAGACACCTGACATCATGCCCAATGAATACCTTTGGGATGATGTGCAACTGCAACTGTGAGCCATCCTTCTTGTTTACATACTTTTGAATGGTTGGCCTTGTTACAGATACACAATGTGACACACACAGGTTAAAATGGCAATCAAAGGTTAATTTCCCACACTTGTGGCATTTTAAATTGCAATTAGTGTCTGTGTATAAATAGTATATGTGTTTGTTAGCTCTCATGTTAATGCACTGAGCAGGCTAGATACAGAGCCATTGGGAGTAAAAAATAACTGTCAGACGGCCTGTGTAACAAGGTAATGGAATTTTATAAAGGATATGAAAAGATATCCAAAGCCTTACAAATGCCAGTCAGTACTGTTCAATCACTTATTAAGAATTGAAAAATGTGGGGATCTCTTAATACCAAGCCACGTCAGGTAGACCAAGAAAGAGTTCAGCCAAAACTGCCATAAGAAATGTTCAGGATACAAAGAAAAACCTACAGGTAAACTCAGGAGAAATACAGGCTGCTCTGGAAATAGATGGGGTGGTTGTTTCAAGGAGCACAATATGATGATACTTTAACAAATATGCCCGACAACACCTTGACATGCCTCACAGCTTCTGGCATAGACCGAAGTAGAGCTTAATAGTCACAACCATAAGCGCTATGTTTGGAGAGGGGTCAACAAGTCCTATAGTAAACAGAGTACCATCCCCACTGTGAAGCAATGTGGCAGCTCACTGATGTTGTGGGGGTGTGTGGGCTCTAAAGGCACAGGGTATTTTGTGAAAATTGATGGCAAGTTTAATGCAGCATGTTATCAGAAAATACTGGCAGAACATTTGCATTCTTCTGCACAAAAGCTGCACATGGGATGTTCTTGGACATTCCAGCATGACAATGAACCAAAGCACAAGGCCAAGTTGACCCTCCAGTGGTTACAGAAGAAAAAGGTGAAGGTTCTGCAGTAGCCATCACAGTCTCCTGACCTTAATATCATCGAGCCACTCAGGAGAGATCTCAAACATGCAAGACGACCAAAGACTGCATGACCTGGAGGCATTTTGCCAAGACGAATAGGCAGCTACAGCACCTGCAAGAATTCGGGGACAACTATAATAAAACACTGCATGCCGTCATTGATACTAAAGGAGGCAATACACAGTATTAAGAACAAAGGGTATGTAGACTTCTGAACAGGGGTCAGTTCATTTTTTATCTTTATTGCCATGGTTTGCTTTATGATTGTGCCATTCTCTTATAACCTAGAGTTGAATGTGAATCCCATAAGAAATAAAAGACTTGTGCTTTTCCTGCTCACTCATGTAGTCTTTACAAATGGTATGTATATTAACAATTCTTCAAGGGTATGCAAACTTTTGAGCACAACTGTATAGTGGCCATATAGTGTAGCTAGCTATTGGAAGGGAATCAGTGCTTTGGTTATGTTGCAGAATAGGGTGTGTTTGTGATAGCACTGCCAGTAATGATGTGGTACAGTACGAGAGAGAACAAGTAATGTGAGGTGACAGTAGCTGGAAGGTGTTATGTGGATGTGGTCAGTGCCATTGAGCCCTTCAAAATAAAAGTGTAATTATGTCTGGTCTTGACAAGTGAAAGCAAACCATCTTCCCCTGAAAAAACTTTCAAGGGCTAGAGTCACAGTTGAAATGTGACTGTAAATGTGCAAAATCTCTGATTCTTAAACTTCTGAAGTTTACAGCAGCATGCCAGTTGATCTGTCTCAAACCATTTTTTAAACTCTAAGTTTGTCTAAATTTTTCTGTCCCTGGTATTTTCTGGATTTCTTGATTGTTTTCTTACCAAGATGACTAACCATGTGTAGGGCGATCATCTTTAGGTATGGCCTGAAGAAATGTGAAGAGAGGGGTTGAAATAATTTCACACACACTTGCAAACACACATCCATTTTGTTGGCCTTACAACCTATGCATATTACCCAATTTAGCGTCTCACAGCTCTCTTTGTCTTGTAGAAAATATGTAGTATACAGTTAGCGACTGAAGTGGTCAAGGACAGCTTCGAATTGTTATTTCATCCCGTTTAATTTAATAGAGTTTAGGGCTGCTTGAAGGCAGGCAGCTGTGTAGACAGCTGGTCAAAGATGTGTCAAAAATATACATTCCAGTGAATGTACTCAGAAGAGGGTGGCTGCTGCATAGGCTTGCTCACATGTGCTCTTTGGGTTTAAAGCATTTATGTCATTCAGACATGACTACTGTTGTTTAATCAGAACCTGTTTTGGGGTGCTAAAACCTGTTTTGATCTGGGTGCTAGTAACCCGAATTACAGTATTACATATTTGTTTAGTACCGTATAAGCAGTCTATTTATAAAGTATAGTACAGATACTAGCATGTTCCATGATTATTTTTCAAATAATCTTTTAAGCAGCCTAAATGAGCTTGTCGAAACAACAAATGCTCGTCGGAACGACAAATTGCTCATTTTTGCAGAAAATGTTGGAAACAGTGGCCGAGTAGATAAAACGTGGATTTCTACTAATATTGTGGCGTTTGCTTGGCAATACATTTACTACATTTAAAAACATCTGGCAGCCCTTCCTGTTCCTCTTAGGACAATTTGGCACCATAATTACATTCCAAATTGTATCCAATGAATGTGGTTCCGTAGAACCTTGCAGTGGTGTTGTGCTGACCCATAACTCGAGTGGTGGGAGAAGGCTGTATGGAACTTATACCCATATTGTCTACATTTGTAATAGTAAATGTTTTATTGCATTTCATAAAACATTTAAAGCAAAATCAAATATGTGTCCTTTAACTGACGCATATCAACAGTCATCCACGTATCCATATGGCCCCGATGGCAATTGTATCGATGCCACGCTCTACCATCTGAGCCACAAAGCACCACGTTTCTTTCATACTTAGTCCACAGACTGACAAAAGGTGAAGACAATTAGCAATTTGTGTGAACTACACCTTTTTGTCTTTTATTCCCTGGCTATCGCTTGCACTGTTCCTAGATTATATGACTCTTTATCTTTCTGTTTGTTTTGTCTGGTGATGTTATTGGAGCTCTGGGAGAACAGATCACAGGATATATACAGCAATTTACCGTGATAAGAGTGGCATGTTTGGCTTTCTAAGAACAAATGATCAATGACTCAGAACATCTTTGTTGAGCCCATCGCATCTTGTCGTTTACAAATAACAGGAGTCAAAACATACTATGTTCCCTTGGGAAACGTTTTCCACGTTTTCAAAACCTCTTTTAAAAGGAAACAACAATCTCATGATCACCGCATTAAAGTTCCTCCAAATACACACTGATCTTGAAGTCATTACCATCTGTGAATCTCAAACCAACCCCTGGCCGTAGTCACCTGTTGCTGATTAAACTCAGAGGGTGACTTCCAAGTGGATTGGGTTTTAATAAACACATCAGCTAGGAAAAACTGACCTGAATGATGCAGTTCATTGACAATTTCTAATGAATTAAGCAGACAGGAAAATAATATTGTACATTTTTGATTCCATCAATTTAGAAGCTGCACAATTCTTAGAAGGGGCAACTGGAGGGCCTAATTTGGCCGTACATACTTGCTCATTTTTGCTCCCTCTGCAATTGGTAAAAAGGTTCGTATTGCGTATGAACACCGGAATGGAGGACTGTAATCCTCCTCTTGTCTCAGACAGACATATCCCTGGAAATCCAACATTGAATATGTTTGTGTAACTAGATAGGTAAAAACTTCCGCTTTCACTTTATACATATCTAATTTCAGTAAAACAATAAAATAAATGCATGGCAAATTGCACAAGCCCATGTTCAGTGCTTCACCATGACATAAAGGATCTCTCAATCTTTTGGGAACTGCAATTGGTGGCATTTTAAAACCTACACTTTAAAATGCCTTATTTGCCAGCTTTTGGAATGTTGTGGATGTGAAGTAATTATATATAGATGTAGAATCGCAGAAAATATATATTATAGGATTTCAAAACATCCTCTTCAATTGGTAAAGATTGTTTCTAGTTCTTTGGCAACACACCACACCATTCTGCAAGCAGGGAGAAGGCAGAGGAGATGAAGGAAATGCATTGTGTCATGGTGGTTGAGTGTACTTTTCAGGAAACGATAAATGATATTAACAAATGGCTGTGTTCTACAATCATTATTCCCATAACCTCTACTGACTGATTTGGCAATATAGAGTGCAGGCAGCTGTCTTAAAAGCGTAAGATGGGTTACTGCACAATTTCCTGATAATACAAACCACATACAAGCAAAATCAGGGCAAACTTTTTTTTACATGATCCACTTAGAGATAGAACCAGCTCTTGAATCGGGTTAAAGAAAGCTCAGGAAATGCCAAATCACACAATTGGCTATGTTCATTAAAATATATGTGCTAATAAGGCTAATTCCAACTTACTCTTTTGCCTTAAAAAGGAACCGGAATGCGGTTTGCCTAAATTGTTAAATACCGGAACGCTGTTCCGGACCGTTCCCGGCCTAAGTCAAGCACTGGATAAAACATAGGCTTAATCCACATTGATAAGAGTTTCATGATGTGTCTGCTTCAAACATGCACCTGCCCTCTGTCCCTGGAGCCGACTCAACAAGAACTGTTTGTTGCAGCGATTATTCAAGGCTTTACTTTTGCTGCTGGATGGAGGAGCCCAATTCATCGCTCCATGACCCATTCCAATATGTCATGTTCTGATGCTGTGCTGCGGGCAGGGAAAGCATGACATACCTTGACAGGATGTTGGGTTCTCTTCTCTGTTATTGGCCATTATCTGTGTCTGGGCTTCACTTTGTTTAAGGACATTCAGTGACGCTCATTATTTCAATTTGATACAGGTAAAAATATTGATCTAATTGCAATCTAAGTAACCAGGTAAATAGGGTTAAAAACTAACCAGTGATCCATTAAATAAAAAGGAGTGTAAATGTCCACTTAGTGTTATTGGTTCGATATAAACACTGTTTCTCTGGTCATCTGGCTCTGACTTTGGAACTTCACAAAATTGCAGAAAAACACACAAAAAAAAACGTATATATTGTACTTTTCCACCTCTGGTTAACTGACAGTAGGAGTCAGGGGCCAGGAGTCAGGGGCCAGGAGTCAGGGGCCAGGAGTCAGGGGGCAGGAGTCAGGGGGCTTCCAGAGCATCTTACAATTGTGAGTACATCCATGTTCATAGTTGATTTTGGTATTGGCCCACTGTGGGAGTCAAATCCACAACCATGGCATTACAAGCATATGCTTTGCAAACTAAACCACATGTTACTGCTCTAATATGTGACATGGTGCAACTGCTCCCACTCCTTTGGTTCAAAGGTCACCAGTCCCACTGATAGGGGGTTAAAAGAGCCCTCTGAAGGCAGGACTAAGTGTAGTCTGACAATCTTAAAGAGAGTGGGCAGCTGGAATTCATCTCCAGGGTTTGATTAGCTGAGACTTTGAGGTTCAGCTGTGCTGCTGTTTTGGGGCCAACCAACCCTGGCCCCTGGGGGGAAATGAGCCCCCTTTGTATAACTTTACCACTCAGGACTGCAATTTCTACAACTAGAATGTTTCCTTGTCATGTGCTTTGTCTTTACAACTCATTATCTGGCCTACACTGATACGTTCACTAAGGTAAGGTCAAACCCGTCTTGGTTCGTCCCAACAAGTGTTCAGAACCGGTCTAATATACCATACCATCACTCTCTCACCTGTCTGTATTTTACCTACACTCTACATGGGTCTGCAGTCCCTACTTTTTCTGAAGAGAATGCCACACTTTCAGATCTTGGTGAAATGTGGGGTTGGTGGAGCAATCCCTTATTTTTCAACAGTAAATGTCATTTGGTTTATCCAGGACAATCTGAAATATGGGCTTGGCCCAACCCAGTAATGCTACACATCTAGAATAGCTTAATTGAAGTCCTGCATATCCCCAGAGAGCATTGCTTAGAATGCACTTTTTGGTTCAGACAGACATTAGCAGAGGCCTGCGTGTTGTTTACCAACCATCTGATGCTGTTATTGGCTGTTTCACTTAAAGCCAAACCTTTCAGCTGCTCTGACTGAAGTGGGCATCTCTACCCATGTCTTAGTTCTGTCAAAAAATCTCTGGTTCTAGACTAGAATATGGCTAGAGGCATTAGCACAGTGGAAATGAAATCTGATACAAGCTCAAAGAACTATTGTAGATGTTATCCATAGCAACCCACTGAGAAGGCTGGCACGCATTCTGTAGATTTCGATAGGACTTGAATAATAATAATAAAATATGTAGTTTTGTCTGTATGGATAATTCAAGTGTTACAGGTGACAGTCTAAGAAATAGCACATAAAGTATCTAACAGAATGTAGAAGCAAAACAAAAATGATAGTTGCTCTACAGAATGTGTCTATAGTACCCCATGGGGGATGGGTATTCTTTTGTCAGAGACAGAGCTTTAGTCAAATTTGCCAGTTTTTTTAAGCATGAACAACCATTTTAAAGAACAGGCTTGGACAAACACAAGTAAATAAATATATATATTTATTAATTACTATCTTAATTCATGAAAATCTATCATAACACATTTTTTTTTTATCTGGAAAATACACTGTGCTGGAGAGGCAACAGCAAGTCAAGCCCCAATAAGGGAATGGTTTTGCAGGTGGTGGCCACAGACTATTGCTCTCTCCTTACCCTTCCTGGTTCATCCTGGTGCAGGACAATGCCTGGCCTAATGTGGCCAGAGTGTGTAGGCAGTTCCTGGATGACAAAGGCATTGATGCCATTGACTGAACCTCACATTCCCCAGACCTGAATCCATTTGAGAACATCTGGGACGTTATGTATCGGTGCATCCGACAGCACCAAGTAGCGCCACAGACTGTCCAGGTGCTCACTGATGCCCTGATCCAGGTCCGGGAGGTGATCCCCCAGGACACCATCCTCCGAATAATCAGGAGCATGCCCGGACAGAGTGCATACAGGCACATGAGGTCCATACTCACTACTGAGTCACATTATGGGTTGCCGTGATTTAATTCACACATGTTGTGATTTCAATTGTTTACTCTGATTTTCAGTTGGAATCCAGCCCTCAATCGGTTAAGGATTTTGGTTTCCAATGACCTCTGATTGTTACATGATTTTGTTCTCAACGAATTATACAATGTACAGTAGAGATTTTGATCTTTCATATATTTCCTTCATCGAGACCCGATATGTGATTTTAGTGTTCCCTTGTTCCCATTTGTTTGAGCAGTGCATTTCAAAAGTCAGCAAAACAGTACTTCACAATTAGATAATAACATGTAGTTTGAATAGTTCAGAGTAAGTCCCGGGAACCACAGAATAGGGTCAGTCTAACATACTACAAATGCATATTTTCAGTTTTTGTTTTTTCTGAAATATTGAAATAAGCCATGCACCTGAAATCTTTTTTACACAGGTAATACAGCCCGCTGTTAATCAATACAATTGGTTGTTCCCTTTCCATCATTCATTGCCTCAGTGTGCAATGCCCTCCCTTTGAGGATATTTTTAAGAGTAAAACTGTTGGTTTCTATCAAGCCACTGAAAGCCTTTTCACTATGGCAATTTGTCATTGTTTGGACTCCCTGGTCATGGCTAACTACAGTTTCCCCCCCTTGTCAGCTCATATGGTCAGGGAGAACATAACTGTGCATAGAGCATAAAGGAACACAGCCCAACTTACTGAATGTGTGCTGTTTGAGTCTGGGACGTGTTATTCAACCCAACCCTCTTCACTCTTCTGTCCCACAGGACTCTCTGACACAGGTTAACCACTGAGGTGGAGGAGGCAGGTGTTGCAAAACAAGCCTCATCTTCTTCCACCCCAAACCAGACCCCTCCAGGGCACCATAGGGAGCCATGGCTCCCCGGAAGCGCGGTGGCGGCAGCCGTGGCAGCGCCTCCTTTATCTTCTGCTGCTTCCAGGGTGGCAACGACCACCCGGAAATCACCTATAAGCTGCGGGAAGACTTCGCACTGCAGACCATGGAGCCATCGATGCCCATGCCCGGTTATGATGAGCTGGACAGTAGGTTCTCAGAGTTGGTGGTATGTAGCAACACATTCTTTTGATTTGAATGTTTGTTGTCAGTGATTTCATGATTTCTCTTCGGAATGTGGCCCACATTCAGAAATGAGTAGTGTTTCTCCCTCGGGGGTTATCATTTGCGTTGCAACTAATTGACAGCTGTAGTTAAACAGGATCTCACCTTAATGTTGACCAATATTGGTTATTTTGAAAACATAAAATGTTTTATTTGACATTCCAAAATATACTTTTTGATCAATGATTTGGAAAATGATTTGCTCACTGATACAAAATGATTTGCTCACTGATAAAGTTAAATATTAAATTGTAATTCCTTCAATGACAGCAAGCAACAAAGCATCCAATAGGCACTCCCATGCATGGATGTTGGTCTTAGGTTATTGTAGTTGGTATGAGGTTCCTATTGTACTTGGAATGAGGTTCTTACTGTTTAATGCAGTGTTTGTTATTTGGCAGGCACATTGGGATCCATGTAATTCAGAAAGCTAGTGGAAGAATGATCTATGGACAAAAAAGTAGACCACCACCCTGTCTGTCAAAAACCAAACCGACGCAATTTTGCCGCGCTTATGCTGTCTATCAGTGACTCTCACTGCAGTTGCCAGCCAACCTATGTGGTCCTCCTGACATGGTTGCCACACATTCAGGCTGCCACCAGATCGCTTTGTACAACAATAGACTCAATTGAGGGCCACTCTATCTTGGCCTCCTCCTGCTAAATGCTTGTTTTAGTCTGGCCCACCCTCCCTCTCTCCAGCCTGAATGGAATAAGTGGTGTGTGACGACAAAGGGGGCTTCCAGTTACTGTGTTGTTGTTATTTTACTGTGTTTTATAGACACCAGCCATCCACTCACCCGATAAACCCTCATTTGTGTGGGTAGGAGGGAATCTAAGAGAATGGTCTTGAAAAGACTAGGGCTGGCAGAAAGAATGGAGGTATACTATGATATACTGTTACCATTACACTTGAACTTAGATATTTGATTCTGTTCAACTTCTTTGTTTTCACTTGAACAAAAAGGGGAGGGCAGCCAGGTGGTTCCCAGCACTCTTATCTGTTATATCCGGTGTCCTATCCCGTGACACCAGTGATAAGCTCATAACCTCCAACCTGTCAGTAGTCAAGAAGATGCACAGCTGGACAGAAAACTATTTTAGAGTATTCCAACAACACTTCTCCGATCTAGGGATCGACCAGGCCCCAATTCGAATTATCTTCAGAGGCAAGCCAACAGAGAATGCAGGATGGTAGTAAATGGCACAGTAACTACACTTCATGAAACAAATATGTCCTGTTCATGAAAGCTCATTACAATGCTACTGGATAACAATGCAGCATTCACTGTCTTTAGGAAACTACATTTGTGCCTGGAGTCACACAGTGTAGACGCTAAGGCACTCTATTCCTCTGTCATCATTTAATGCAGCCCTTGTGGCACGGCCACACTAACAGTTCAGTCCTTTGTCTTTCGAGTTGCTAAGTTAAATCACAAGGGATATGATTTGAGCTGCTGCCAGCCTTTTAACTAGCATAGAGCCTGTGATAACAGGCACGTGGAAACTAACTAGAATGGACACGTCTTTCACAGCACCGCTTTTTTAGGGTTGTGTATTTGTTGATGGACGTCACATAGATGTCGAGATTTGATAGCTGGGCTTTACCCTTGCATCCTCAACAGACAATTCCCTGAGAATCAGAGAGTAAGCAAATTGTTCCCGTGAACCACAGCCATACATTCAATGGAGTACCATATTAGGGAAATACTGGAATATCTAAAAACCGTACGCTTTATGTGGAACTGAGATTATGTTGGGATTTAAAAGGCCAACGAGTCCTGTGTCTTTTTCCTTAGTCGTGGTCTTATAAGTAAACATACAGTCAGTCATATAAAGATGTTGGAGGTTGATTTAAGAACCTGGCTCAGCAGTGTTTATACAGTATTTTTGTTTATGCAGAGAGCTACTGCAAGGCAGCCAAGTGTCGTAGTTAGGATGGAAGCGTCGTATGAAGAGCCTTCTTGTCTTTACACAAAACTAGCCTGACATTTTGTGTGACCACAGGAAATATAACCAGATAGAGTAAATAAAAACAGAAATAGAGAGGATTTAAGGGGATGTGTAGCAATGCAGACACCAGCCCTGACACTACATGACAGAAATAGAAGTGGAAGGCTTTGTGTAATGCTCAATTTGTTTTTGTTGCAAGCACCAAGGCCATTGACCAAATTAGCCAACTAATTACATTAGGAAAATATAAACAATCACTATTGGAGGTTTAAATTATTCATTTTTAAGCTTTCCTTGACAAATTTTGAACAACTATAAAGGACGTTCAGAAGTAGTTAAATTATTCGAATGTATTATATATAAACCCAGCTGAAGTCAGAAGTTTACATACCCCTCAGCCAAATCCTTAAAATCTCGGTTGTTCACAATTCCTGTCATTTAATCCTTATAAGAATTCCCTGTCTTAGGTCAGTTGGGATCACCACTTTATTTTAAGAATGTGAAATGTCAGAATAATGGAAGAGAGAATGATTGACTTCAGATTTTATTTCTTTCATCATATTCCCAGTGGGTCAGAAGTTCACATACCCTTAATTAGTAACATTGCTTTTAAAATGTTTAAGTTGGGTCAAACGTTTCAGGTAGCCTTCAACAAGCTTCCCACAATAAGTTGGGTGAATTTTGGCCCATTTCTCCTGACAGAACTGGTGTAACTGGGTCAGGTTTGTAGACCTCCTTGCGCGCACATGCCTTTTCAGTTCTGCCCACAAATCTTCTATTGGATTGAGGTCAGGGCTTTGTGATGGCCACTCCAATACCTTGACTTTGTTGCCACAACTTCTTGGGGTCATTGTCCATTTGGATGATCCATTTGCAACCAAGCTTTTTTTCCTGACCGATGTCTTAAGATGTTGCGTCAGTATATCCACATAAGTTTCCTTCCTTCCTGATACTATCTATTTTATGAAGTGCAATATATGTCCCCATTTGCAGTTGCAAAACTTAATATTTTTCATGGCAGTGACTTACCACCACCAAAGCACCCCTAGCATGGTCTCAAGCACTTCTGCAGCATCTTGTCATTTGTCAGCATCTCACAAATGTTTTTCTTTGTGATCTGAACTCTAAGATTTGTCTGTCTATAACACTTTTTTCCAATCTTCCTCTGTCCAGTATTTGTGTTATTTTGCCCATCTTAATCTTTTCTTTTTATTGGCCTGTCTGAGATATAGCTTTTTTGCAACTCTGCCTAGAAGGCCTGCATCCTGGAGTTACCTTTTCACTGTTGATGTTGATACTGGAGCTTTGCATGTACTATTTAATGAATCTACCAGTTGAGGACCTGTCAGGTATCTTTTTCTCAAAGTAGACACTAATGTATTTCTCCTCTTGCTCAGTTGTGCACGGGGGCCTCCCACTCCCCTTTATTCTGGTTAAAGTGACAAACCCCCTTTATTCTGGATAGAGACAGAAACTGTTTTGTGAAGGGAGTAGTACACAGGGAGAAGGGAGTAGTGTTTTATGAGATCTTCACTGTCTTGGCAATATTTCACATGGAATCGCCTTCATTTCTCAAAACAAGAATAGTTTGATACGTTTCAGACAAAAGTTCTTTGTTTCAGGAAATTTTGAGCCCATAATCAAACCCACAATTGCTGATGCTCCAGATACTCAACTAGTCTAAGGACGGAGAGTTTTATTGCTTCTTCAGCAGAACAGTTTTCAGCTCTACTAACAATAGCAAATTGCAGGGATTTCTAATGATCAATTAGCCTTTTAAAATAATATATATGGATTATCAAACAACGTGCAATTGGAACACAGGACAGATGGTTGCTAATAATTGGCCCGTTTACACCTATGTAGATATTCCATAAAAATATGACTTGTAGCTTCCAGCTACAAGTCATGTACAACATAAACACTGTTGTGTTAGCATTACACTGTATTTCTGATCTATTTGATGTTATTTTAATGGACAAAAAATTGTTTTTCTTTCGAAAACAAGAACATTCCTAAGTGACCCTAAACTTTTCAGCTCTTCCACATCTCTTACTGGGCTCGGCCTGTGTTCTGGCAGACCTACCCTAACTAAAGGGTCAAACCCAGACCACTTTTCAGTTTGCATTACCATAGCAGCTAACTGAAGAGTAACACAATCTCATAAAGCAACAGTCGTGAATGATGAAGTGCTTTTGATGAACCGGCCCATACTATCTTGTAATTTAAGGCTTATACCTTTCATAAAGCAACCATTAATTGTAATAAATGTACAAAGAATTTGTTCATCATTCAATTCTCAAACCCGTTCTTGCAGTCAGAAGTAATTTGACATTGACTTCTCATCTGACACCCTCTCCTCTGCAGCCAGAAGGGCTGAGCTATATGGACATGCCTGGTCCACAAATTGAGTACATAGAGTATGTCGCATGACTGGCAGTCTCAGGGGGTATTAATGGATTTGGGTCAGGGTCTAATTTTTTTGTGGCCGTTTGTCACTACTTGGACATGTCTTTAATTGCTATCATGAAGTGACTCAGAATTTACCACACTCTTTGTTACAATTAGGATAATATCCCAGATATCTGAGACGATTATGTAACTGTTTAAAGGTTATGAAGGCAAGAAAATGAAAACACATGTACATTGTGTTTTTCAGTATAAAAAGCATGGCAAACTAATGTCAATACTAGTTTTGTTTTGAGGACAGATTTTAATTCCCCCATGCTTTGACTAACAGTATTCTGTGGTAAAATATATTTTTTTTAAATACAACTGGAGCAATTTTTTGGGATGGTTCCCATAACCTTTATTTAAACCAAAAAAGGTCAGACAATACTTACAAGCTTTGACAGCTGAAGTTTTATTTTTACTCTTGGAACACCAATGAGCCAACAGAAGGCATCAAAGTGATGTATTTACCTCACAATGTTCATGTCACCATTTCTGGCTGCCTGTTTGCTATGCCACAGGTGAAAGCAGTTGCTGTCCGCTATGAGACAGAGGGGAATATCAGATAGCAAAAGACCATCTGTTTATCCATACACAGGGCATCATGTTCATTCAAAACGCGACTGTAAATTGCCAATGGGCTTATGTGTATTCTGTCCTGTGATGTCTATAAAGGTGAGGACAACCGGAAATTTCATTGAAATTGAGTGAGATGAGATTGAGTTCGTAAGACATCGTGTATGAAGACCCTAGTCTGTAACATCATATGCTGAGATAAATAATTCATTTACTCTCCCTTGACGACCGGATACGGGATCATTATTTCAACCACTATACGAAACGACTGATTTCTAACACCACCTTATCAGTTTGGCCTTAATATGCTGGGTCATTTCTGTTTTTGCCTTTGAGGCAATCATCCTCTCATCAATGGATACGTTCAGCCGGGTTAGGTAGAAGGCCTTGCATGCTACTTTCATGTCATCCATGAGTGGCCTCAGTCCGAAGAGTGGGACATATATTGGTGTCCACTTTTTACTGTCATTGACGACGTCTTCAGCTGAGTCACTCATGTAAACTCCAGAATATGACACGGAAGCTGTCCCTTGTTATTAGTGAGCCTGGAAAAGGGACAGAGAAAAAGTGTTTCTGTCTCCAATTGTCAGCTATGGCAGGCAACTTTAGGATGGCCATGTACACAATAAGTGCAATGAACTTGAACAAATCCGAAGGAGTGATGGGAGTCCACTTGTAATTTTTTCCATTGGCAATATTCCTGTCAGCCAATTTATTTGGGTTTTCACATAATGTTTTGACCACAGAGTCACTGAAGTAGAGCTTGAATAAGCTCAGGGGACTGTCCTTTGCTGTTAGACCAGGTTGCGCCCCAGGGGCAGTGAAAAATCTGTGTGGAGTAGGTGTCAGATCCTCTTCTTTCTTTGTCGTCCACGCTTGGGAAGACTGGACTGTTGACGTGATGGACGATGTGCTGACCGTGACCTCGCTGCAGACTGTGAACGCCGACAGCCACGTCTTTGTGTCGATTTGGGCAGACACATTGTGGTTAAGTACCTTCGAACGTTGAATCCCATCAAGGAGGAGCAGGATAGGTGGCTCGTTCTGGAGGAGCTGATGGAATGCTTGCTTGTGGTGGGAGAGCTGTGGGGCCAAGGGTTTAACTAATCCACTGGATGTTGTTGGCTGTGCTTGCTCATCCTCATCTTCACTAGAGGAAATATATATTTGGGAACTTAGGAGTTACAGTGCTGAATGAGCCAGCAGTTCACATTGGTTGAAGTAACACATCCCCCTCGGTGGTAGTTATGGGCTGCTCGACACATGTGCTCCATACTGTTCTGACCTGTTCCACATCTGCTGCATCATCAAATATTCATTTTTAACTTGTTTGTCCCTGTCAAGTAAATGTTTCCTGCGTTTTGTGCGTTTTGACACTCATGTTTTGATTGTCTCTGTGTTTTATAAAATATCCTTCTGCCCATCATTACTTGGTGTTAGTCTAACTCCAGTGTCTTTATCTCTGTGTTTTTTCATGGCTAGTGTTGTGTAATCTTACATATATACTTGTAGATAAATATAGCCCTGTTTCCCAAGAAGTTGGGACGTTATGTAAAATGCAAAGAAAAACAGAATGCAATGATTTGCAAATCATTTATCTCTATATTTAACTGAAAATAGTACCAAGACAACAAATTAAATGTTGAAAACTTGAAATGTTCGTTTTTGGAAAAATACATCCCCATTTTGAATTTGGTGCCTGTTTGACATGTTTCAAAAAAGGTAGAGGCAGCGGAAATAAGTAGGCCTACAATTTCTCCCAAATTAAACAATATGTATAGTCTAGCCCAAACAAACAAATGCATAACTTGTTTTAATTTGAACTCATCACTCAAGTCTGTATCATATAAAAAGTAAAACAGTGATACTTTTTGTAGGCGTAAAAAGGATTTTCAGACTTGTAACTAACTTGATTTGTGATCATGCAACTCATTAATTACACAAGCAAATATTAAATACGGATGCTTGTTACGTTTGTTACCTCAAAACTGAGGTAGGAGAACCGACCATGCGGAGACATGATTTTCCCTCTGTATAACACTGAGTTTTAACACTGGCACTGTGTTCCAGAATCTACTCAGATTAGATGGTTAAAACCTGAAAACGTTTATATCTACAAAACGCCTATTGTTGTTTTGCCTTGGTAGTATGAGCGCATTTATCAATGTAACTATTACAGCAAATCCAGTGCTGTTGTAGACAGGTTCGGTTTTCAATACTGTAGGCCTATTTTACAATGAACCAAATCCAAAGAAGTTATTCTAGATCAGGTCCCGCTATCAGTACTCAGTGTTTTTCTAATAAACCAGCTAGCCAATATATATCCTTATAATGGTAGTGAATATCTACATACAGGTTCTCCTCCATTGGGTCAATTCCCTCAAAATAATATTAATCCTTATCTGTACAAATTCGTCATCCTGGCAACAATCTCTCTTTCTTCATCCATATCGTTGTTTTAAAAAACTGTTCCAAAACGGGTTTACTTGTTAACAGGGACTGAAGTAAAAAATAATAATAACCAAAATATAACATACACCTTTACATATCCTTTAACTTTTTAACCTTTAAATATCCTTCCAAGTCATTACTGTAAAAGCCATGTTGCATCTTAAAAATTAATTCCAAACTAGTACTTGTATAGATATTACAGAATCACATTATTAGAAATATCCAGAACCATATCAAGTAACACCACAGTGTAGGATCCTGTATCTGTGCGCACCTGTTGTGATTGGCGAACAAAGTTTAGCTCTGTATTAACGGAGATAAGACTAAATACAACTACATGACTTGCGTAAGGACGGACATTTTTGGTACAACTTCGCCTTAGTAAAATATCTGACGTTTGCCAGTGTGTATCTATTAATAGAAATAGAAAACATGTGTTTTTTCAGCCGATCCGCGTCAGTTCAGTCACGTGTCCTAATAAGTCCAAGTATCTATTGCCGGAGTACTTTGCTCAACTACAAATTATTTTAATTCAATAATGTACATTAGGCCTAATCAATACTGTTAGGCTTTGGGTGTAGCCTAGAGTATAATATGTTTTACTCTCTTTCCAGGATGAACTTGACCTCACAGAGAAACACAGGGAAGCCATGTTCAACCTGCCTGCAGAGAAGAAATGGCAAATATAC
Source organism: Esox niger (assembly GCA_016801105.1). Lineage (NCBI taxonomy): Eukaryota > Metazoa > Chordata > Actinopteri > Esociformes > Esocidae > Esox > Esox niger. The sequence continues at coordinate 23,243 of JACXGJ010009356.1, forward strand.
TGCAGCAAGAAGAAGGTAATGTTTCCTGACCTCATCATTTGTGTTTGCCAAATGTTCCTACATCCATTTGTATGTTTTTGTCAGCTAGATGGCTAAGAATCTATGAAAGTAATACGTGACAAATCTGAAAAACACTATGCCCTGACTCATTAACCACTAGGCTCGCTGCTACATTAAAGGACATTTTAGATTTTCTCAGCAAGCCATCTTCTCATTTAATAAAGGGCAGCTGTGAATAAATCTCTCATCGAGAGGATTGTCTCACAGTATTAACATGCACCAGTCATAATAAATCTTTCTAGAGTCTCATCCGCCTGAAGCAGTGCAAGTGTTTCAATCTGCGTTAATGCAGTATAGCCGCTTTCTGCTGAGAAGAGTCTGAGAGGATGTTGATTATTTCCCGGTTCACATTGACCCCTCTTTTGGTTGTGTCCTGTCGCACATTTATAAATGCTGCCCAGCTGGCACAGAACAGTTAGCTGCAGGCCATCCCCACATTATAGTTTTTTTAAGGCCATGGCAAAGTGCAGGATATCCTTAGTCAACTAAACGCTGGGTCGGTTGCATGTTGTTTTATCACATCGTTAACTTCATGTTATGGGGTGGGGGATCTACATTTGCTGACCAGGAAGATTCAAGAAATGAACATCCTTAATGGATCTGTCAGCACAGCTGCTTTTCCCAAAGACTTATGCTGTGGAAGTGTCAATCCTGGTACTATCCAAGTCCAAATCATTTGAATGATTAGCAATTTAAAGGTAATATGATATATTAGCATTGATTGTAATTCAGTGTTAGCTATATGTTTCTGAAGACTAACAAATGACCGGCCACTAAAAACAGTGACGTCTGGCCACCTTAGTTTGTCCTCTCACAGTGAATCTAGGGAGTTGATAAGGGCATGCTACATTTCACATCCAGACATAACTGATGAACTCATCACACTCTTTGTCCTCATCCTCAACACTGCTTACTGCAGGACTCCCTGTCCTGCTCAACACTCTGCTAACTGCAGGAATCTCTGTCCTCATTAACACTCTGCTAACTGCAGGAATCTCTGTCCTCATTAACACTCTGCTAACTGCAGGAATCTCTGTCCTCATTAACACTCTGCTAACTGCAGGAATCTCTGTCCTCATTAACACTCTGCTAACTGCAGAAATCTCTGTCCTCCTCAAAACTCTGCTAACTACAGGAATCTCTGTCCTCCTCAACACTCTGCTAACTACAGGAATCTCTGTCCACATAAACAGTC
>JACXGJ010009357.1:0-24495 GCA_016801105.1 Esox niger
GTGTGTGTGTGTGTGTGTGTGTGTGTGTGTGTGTGTGTGTGTGTGTGTGTGTGTGTTTATGCATTGGTGTGAAAAAGTGTTTGTCACATGTAAATGTTCGGGTCATCAAACAAATTCAAATATTAGTCAAAGACGACACAAGTTAACACAAGGCAGTTTTGAAATGAAGGTTGCCATTATTAAGGGAAAACTAAATCCACATGGCCCTGTGAGGAAAAGTGATTGCCCCCTACTACCTAATATCTGGTTGGGCCACCCTGAGCAGCAACAACTGCAATCAAGTGTTTGCGATAACTTACAATGAGTCTTTTACATTGCTGTGGAGGAATTTTGGCCCACTCATACTTGCCGAATTGTTGTAATTCAGCCACATTGGAAGGTTTTCGACCATGAACTGCCTTTTTAAGGTCATGCCACAGCATCTCAATGGGATTCAGGTCAGGATTTTGACTTGGCCACTCAAAGTCTTCATTTTGTTTTTCTTAAGCCATTCAGAGGTGGACTTGCTTGTGTGTTTTGGATCATTGTCCTGCTGCAGAACCCAAGTTTGCTTCAGCTTGAGGTCACGAACAGATGGCCGGATATTCTTCAGGATTTTACTCTTGGTATAATGCTCTTTTTCTGAAATGCGGTGTTACTTTTACGCCAGATGTAATTAGACACACACCTTCCAAAGAGTTCAACTTTTGTCTTGTCAGTCCACAGAGTATTTTCCTAAAGGTCTTTGTGATCATCAAGATTTATTTCTGGCAAAAATGAGACAAGCCTTAATGTTCTTTATGCTCTGTAGATGTTTTTGTCCTCGAACTCTGCCATGCAGGCCATTTTTGCCCAGTCTCTTTCTTATGGTGTAGTCATGAACACTGACCTTAACTGAGGCAAGTGAGGCCTGCAGCTCTTTGGATGTTGTTGTAGGGTCTTTTGTGACCTTTTGGATGAGGCCTTGCAAATACATTTTCACATAGGGCCATCTGGGTTTGGATTTAGTTTTCCCTTAATAATAACAACCTTCATTTTACAACTGTTCACAAATCTGTCTATATCTGTGTTAGTGAGCACTTCTGCTTTACTGAGAATCCATCCACCTCACAGGTGTGGCATATCAAGATGCTGATCAGACAGCATAAGTGTTGCACAGGTGTGCCTTAGGCTGGCCACAATAAAAGGCCACTCTAATTTGCAGTTTCACTGTATTGGGGGTCTCTGGAAATCAGTCAGTATGACCACCATTTACCTCACGCAGTGCAACACATCTCCTTCACATAGAGTTGGTCAGGTTGTTGATTGTGGCCTGTGGAATGTTGGTCCACTCCTCTTCAATGGCTGTGCGAAGTTGCTGGAAATTGGCAGGACCTGGAACACGCTGTTGTATACGCTGATCCAGAGCATCCCAAACCTGGTCAATGGGTGACATGTCCGAACAGTGTGCTGGGCATGCAAGAACTGGGATGTTTTCAGCTTCCAGGAATTGTGTTCAGATCCTTGCATCATGGGGCCGTTCATTATCATGCTGCAAGATGAGGTTATGGTCATGGATGAATGGCACAAAAATAGGCCTCAGGATCTCGTCACGGTATCTCTGTGCATTCAAAATGACATCAATAAAATGCACCACTGTTTGTTGACCATAACACATGCCTGCCCATTACATAACCCCACCACTACTATGGGCCACTCGATCCACAACATTGACATTAGCTAAACTGCTAACCTTGTGAAGACTTACAGAAAACGGTTGACCTCTGTCATTGCCAACAAAGGGTATATAACAAAGTATTGAGAAGAACTTTTGTTATTGACCAAATACTTATTTTCCACCATACTTTACCAATAAATTCATAAAAAATCCTACAATGTGATTCTCTGGATCATTTTGTCTCTCATAGTTGTAGTGTACCCATGATGAAAATTACAGGCCTCTCTCATCTTTTTAAGTGGGAGAAGTTGCACAATTGGTGGCTGACTAAATACTTTTTTGCCCCTCTGTATGTCTTGGTGGTTGTAGTGATGGCAAGGTGACCTTGTTAGACTGTGTTGTTCTGATGGTCCGTCTAATGTTTTTTTTTCACTAAAGAAACACGCAAATTAATTACCAGGAACCCAGTATCCTCCAGTGCCCTCATTCTAGAACTGCAACCTACCTGGAGTGTCCGGAAGTACACTGTGTCAAGTGCTCAGAGACATGGCCAAGGTCAATAAGGCTGAAACACGAATACAACTGAATAAGATTTTAAATGGGATTGGGCAAAGAAAAGAACAGAAGACAGATGAAATGAGAGTGACTCTTGATGGACCAGATGAATGAGCCCGTGGCTGGATCACTAATGGACAGACGGCACCACTTCAGTCAGGGGCCCGCAAGGCGGAAGAGGGGTATTGGTATGGGCTGCTATCATTAAAAAAAAGGTAGCTGGACCTTTTTGGGTTGAAGATGGACTGAATCTCAACTTCCAAACCTATTGCCAGTATCTGGAAGATTCTTTCTTCAAACAGTGGTACAGAAAGAAGTCCTCAGCACTCAAGAAGGCCACAATCTTCATGCAGGACAGTGCGTCATCACATGCATCCAATTATTCCACTGCTTGGCTAACCAGCAAGGGCCACAAAGACGCTTGAATAATGACCCGGCCCCCTTCTTCCCCTGACTTAATCCTATTCAGAATTTGTGGCCCCATCTCAAACATGAGCTTTACGGTCAGGGGAGACAATACACATCTTGTACAGCATTTGGGAGGCTTTGGTTGCGGCTTTAGTGAAAGTTGATCATGAACAGATCAAGAAACTGACTTGATGGATGGAAGGCTCATGGCAGTTATTGAAAAGAAGGGTGGTTATATCACTGAATATTTTTGAAAATACAATTTTTTTTAATAATTATAATTTTCTGTTTCTAATTTGTCACACTTACTCCAAAATAAGTGGAAGTAATAACACGTGTTGGTAGATTTATTTTATTTCATTAGTTGCCTAATAGTTCTCCACACCAATTGTTGCCGAATAAAGCTGCACTCTAATGTATTCCCCTGAGAAAGATTAAAACTCACTTCTTTGTTTAACATTCAGGTTTGAGGTTTAATGATATTTTGGATTGACACAAAGAATTGATTGTTTACCAATAAAATGTATATTGAGGAATACGATTTGCATAATAATTGAATACATATATTCTCCATTACTTTGACTTTCAGGTTGTGGTGTGTGTATCTGCTGGCTACAGACACAGTGCTGCTGTTACAAACGACGGAGAGCTATACACTTGGGGAGAAGGGGACTTCGGCAGGCTCGGTACACTTGTTTCCACTTATTTCAAAAATGTTTTGGGGGGGGAAATGACACAACTGCTCAATACAGACACACAATACCAGACAATGACTCCGTAAAAAGTGCTTTATAAAAAAAAATCTTATCATTAGAAAAATGTATAGGAAAAGTGATGGACAACGATGCTATTTCTCTCTTCAGGGCACAGTGATAGTCATAGCCGTAATGTGCCTACACTGGTGAAGGACATCAGTGGGGTGGGTCAGGCAGCATGTGGGAGCTCTCACACCATCGCTGTCGCTCAGGACGGACGTGTCGTCTGGTCATTTGGAGGGGGAGATAACGGTATTTGTACGGAGATGGTGACCAATGGCTAGTCATCCACATTTACATTTTTCTTCATTTCTAGTATAAAAACCAGAAACTACCAGTATGTTCTAGGATATTATTTTCTAGGGCCTTACTAAAAACATTTGTACATTTCATTGTTTTTTCTTATCCCTTCCCCCCCTCACCTATCATGTCTGAGGTGCTGAAAGCAGTGCAGTAGAAAGCTTGCTATCCCATTAAAGATGCGTTCAACAATAATCCACAATTTTAGGCCTCTATTTGTAAAGGTGGCGCTGTCTAGCAAAAACCTGTAACTAAAAATTGTGTACTATGTGAGCCGTTAAGCTTGCTCTGCAAGCTCATTGGACAGTCCTCATTCTTTTGAGTAAAAATATTTGTTCAAATGAATCTGGGAGTTCTGTGTGAGACAAACTTGCTTCATGCTCTTATTAGAGGAATGTTGTATGGTTATTGAAAAATACCTGATGCTACTTGAAATCCCCGATGTCCAATGCAAGAACAGAAATCCCGACCAAAACATTGAATGCCAGACCCTAAAAGACAATGCTGGAAGTAGAGTGACTTTCTAAGAAACATTTTAGAAAATGTATTTCTGAAAATGGAAAAAGGTTTTGGTCAGCAACATAGTTTTCCTGGATTCAGCAACAACATGGTCTAACAATCTTCATATTATTTGTTGGATTAGATCTCAAAGAATGGATTATCTAAAACAGGGACATTCTGCATGTAACACAACTTTACCCACTTATAGTTTCAGTTCTGTTCTCCACATTTGAATAATATAAAGAACTATTTAGATCAGAATAATTTGTATTGTGCATTTTCTATAAATATACCAACATTTACGCATTATCTAGTCCAAAGGTTGTGTGATTCCATTTTTTATATTTGTAAGCACGTATAGTGAATTTTTTTTTTCAATGTTGAATCACAAATTCCACAATTTTGGTCTATTCTAGTGGCTTTCAGTGTTCTATGTAAAGGTGTTGCCATCCCATACATGGGCAAGGTAGAACCTATTTTTTTCATCTAGGGGGTACTGCAGATGTGTGCATATGGTTTTGTTGTGACTGATTTTGATCTTGTTTTGTCTGTTAGGTAAACTGGGACACGGAGACACTAACCGTGTTTACCGGCCCAAGGTGATAGAAGCACTACATGGGTTCATCATCAGGAAAGTCTGTGCTGGAAGCCAATCGTCTTTGGCTCTAACCTCTGCTGGACAGGTAGGATATTACACACACACACACACACACACACACACACACAGTCATATACACACACAGTCATATACACACACACACACACACACACACACACACACACTTCCCCTCCTGAGAACTGAAAAAAAAAGGCATTAGCCCAGGACACAAACTGATGACTATGGGAAATTGAAGAAATCATTTTGTTCTCTGTACACACTGTACACAGTTGTGCTCATAAGTTTGCATATTCTGGCAGAAATTGTGAAATTCTATATGAAGCCATTTATTATCACATAGTTTGGCTCCTTTTTAGATCATAATGATAACAGACATTGCCCTAATTGCCCTGATTATTTGCATAGCCTTGAAAGTTTGATCTTGTTACAGACACACAAAGAGACACACACAGGTGAAAGTGGCAATTAAAGGTGTATTTTCCACACCTGTAGCTTTCTAAATTGCAATTAGTGTCTGTGTATAAATGGTCAATGAGTTTGTTAGCTCTCACGTGGATGCACTGTGCGGGCTAGATACTGAACCATGGGACGCTGAAAAGAACTGTCAAAAGACCTGTGTAACAAGGTAATGGAACTCTATGATGGAAAAGGATATAAAAATATATCCAAAGTGTTAGCTTCCTGTTCAGATGATGTCAAAGAACAACTGTTATGCAACCAAAAGTCAGGGGAGAGCCATCTTTATTCAGCATGAGATGTCGATGTTAACAGGTCATAGTTCCCACTATCTCTCCAAAGAATACAGGAAGTTCCACAGTATTTATACCTAATAAACGGGAGGCGGCCAAGTGTCAAACCCAGCCAAATACCCTCCAATAAGAAGGAGCTTGCTTTCTCTCAAAAGCCTTGCAAATACCAGTCAATACTGTTCAATTACTTTTTAATGATGTGGAAAATTCAGGGTTCTCTTGATACCAAACCCATGTCAGGTTGACCAAGAAAGATTTCAGCCAAAACTGCCAGAAGATACAGTGGGGAGAACAAATATTTGATACATTGCTGATTTTGCAGGTTTTCCTACTTACAAAGCATGTAGAGGTCTGATATTTTTATCATAGATACACTTTAACTGTGAGATATGGAATCTAAAACCAAAATCAAGAAAATCGCATCGAATGATTTTTAAATAATTAATTAGCATTTTATTGCATGACATAAGTATTTGATACATTAGAAAAGCAGAATTTAATATTTGGTACGGAAACCTTTGTTTGCAATTACAGAGATATGTTTCCTGTAGTGCTTGACCAGGTTTGCACACACTGCAGCAGTGATTTTGGCCCACTCCTCCATACAGACCTTCTCCAGATGCTTCAGGTTTCGGGGCTGTCGCTGGGCAGACTATACAGACTTTCATCTCCCTCCAAAGATTTTCTATTGGGTTCAGATCTGGAGACTGGCTAGGCCACTCCAGGACCTTGAGATGCTTCTTACAGAGCCACTCCTTAGTTGCTCTGGCTGTGTGTTAATTATTTAAAAAGAATCTGGCACATTGTAATGTGGGACAAGACCAAATTAGAGCATCATGGTCACAACCATAAGCACTATATTTGGAGTGGGGCTATAGTGAACAAAATACCATCCCCACTGTGAAGCATGTTGCTGACTCACTGATGTTTTGGGTGTGTGTGAGCTCTAAAGGCACTAAAGTAATTCTGAAAATTGAAGGGATGATGAATGCAGCATGAATTATTGTTTTGGAATCTGGTTTGATTATTGCTTCTCTTTTCCTACAGGTGTTTGCGTGGGGCTGTGGTTCATGTTTAGGCTGTGGTTCCTCTGAAACAACGTCCCTTAGGCCCAGGTTCATCGAGGAGCTCAGTGTGACCAAGATCATTGATATATCCTGTGGGGACAGCCACTGTCTGGCTCTGTCACATGGTATGTTGGCTTGTGGTTTGTTGGCCTTTTAACACACCTGCTCGCATCATATTTCTTAATTGACACTACACAGTTACATTTAGCCCAGCTTAATTGGAATTACTGCAATTAAATTAAATTAATATTAAATTTGAACAATATATTACATTTTCTGATTTTCTTATGAATGTAAAGACATGAAGATGTTAGATTCTGTATACTGCAAGGGATGTGCTGGACTGTGTAATGACTGGCTATGACCACTGACCTATGTGTCCTGGCATAGAAGACTGTGTTAACTTTGTAACTATTGGAGAACATGGAAGAACTATGGAAGAACAACCTCTTCGATTCACCCTTGACTACCGGTTGCATTAATTTTGTTCATGGATCAAAAGTGCACAGAATCTAACATCATCATGTCTTTACATTCATAAGAATATCCGAAAATTGAATATATTGTTCAAATTTAATACGTGCGTGCGTGCGTGTGCGTGCGCGTGCGTGTGTGTGTGTGTGTGTGTGTGTATACGTATATGTATGTGTGTATGATGTTTCCACCCCCATGCTTCACAGTAGGTATGGTATTCTTTGGATGCAACTCAGCATTCTTTCTCCTCCAAACATGACGAGTTGAGTTTTTACCAAAAGTTCTATTTCGGTTTCATCTGACCATATGACATTCTCCCAATCCTCTTCTGGATCATCCAAATGCTCTCTAGCAAACCTCAGACGGGCCTGGACATGTACTGGCTTAAGCGGGGGGACACATCTGGCACTGCAGAGTTTAAGTCCCTGGCGGCATAATGTGTTACTGATGGTAGCCTTTGTTACTTTGGTCCCAGCTCTCTGCAGGTCATTCACTAGGTCCCCCCTTGTGGTTCTGGGATTTTTGCTCACCGTTCTTGTGATCATTTTGACCCCACGGGGTGAGATCATGGGTGGAGCCCCGGATCGAGGGAAATTATCAGTGGTCTTGTATGTCTTCCATTTTCTTATAATTGCTCCCACAGTTGGTTTCTTCACACCAAGCTGCTTACCTATTGCAGATTCAGTCTACCCAGCCTGGTGCAGGTCTACAATGTTGTTTCTGGTGTCATTTGACAGCTCTTTGGTCTTGGCCATAGTGGAGTTTGGAGTGTGACTGTTTGAGGTTGTGGACAGGTGTCTTTTATACTGATAACAAGTTCAAACAGGTGCCATTAATTCAGGTAACAAGTGGAAGACAGAGGAGCCTCTTTAAGAAGAAGTTACAGGTCTGTGAGAGCCAGAAATCTTTGTTGTTTGTAGATGACCAAATACTTATTTTACCAAGGAATTTGCTAATAAATTCATTAAAAATCCCACAATGTGATTCTCTGGATTTTCTTCTCTCATTTTGTCTCTCATAGTTGAAGTGTGCCTATGATGAAAATTACTTTGTAAGTGGGAGAACTTGCACAATTGGTGGCTGACTAAATACTTTTTTGCATAGCTATGGTAGTTCATTTTGTTGTTCTGTAGAATTTTGCCCATAGGTTGTATATGTGTATATGTGTATATATATGTGCGTGCGTGCGTGCGCGGTATATGTATATAACGGTATCAAAATGTGTCGCTTTTATCATTTTATTATAATTATAAACGCATCATCTTTCTCTACATCTTTCTGTATGTACACAAAAGGCCTATTTCTCTCAAATATTGTTCACCGATCTGTTTAAATCTGTGTTAGTCAGCACTTCTTTGCTGGTAAAATCCATCCACTTTACAGATGTTGCATATCAAGATGCTGATCAGACAGCATGAGTGTGGCACAGGTGTGCCTTAGGACAGCAACTGTTTGTGATACAGTATCTCAAATACCTAATATAAGATAATGAATTACCACTCCACTAACAAGAGAATAGAACTAAAATACATACATGTACATGTGTATCATCTGCTTAAGACAGGCTTTCACCCAATGGTTTGTTCCAACCTACTGTCCATTGATCTATTCATAGAGTCTATGCCAGTCAAATAGAAAACTCCTATTAGGAGGTATGGACAAGGGCGTGTGGGTAGGGTGTGTGGGGCTCAGCAATAATGGGCCCAGCACCACATCCCATATATTGTCTTTGGTTCAGAATATGTCTGCACTTAATATGTTGTGTTAAGTTTCTCGTGCCCATATTCTATCAAAGATGATATGGAGAATTTAAACATGTATTACTACTATTTATTTTGCCATTTTTGTTAACCCTCGTTCAGAAAACGAGGTGTATGCTTGGGGGAACAACGCCATGGGACAGTGTGGGCAGGGACACACCTCCACTCCCGTCACCAAGCCGAAGAAGGTCATTGGTCTAGAGGGAGTGTCAATCCAACAAATTACCGCTGGCACCTCCCACAGTCTGGCTTGGACTGCTGTCCCCTCCGACAGGTAGGGACCTACTATTACACTGTCCTAGGTTGTTGATGATTAGCATAGGATGGAATATTTCTGAGTGTACGAAGACCTTAGCTAGACCAGCTGCTAAGGTCTTCGTACTACCTTTGTTTAAATGTCGATAATGATAGACATCTAACTCCAGTCCCAAAAAATATCTGATAATCCTCCCTGGGACTATTGAGAACTTCATATTAGCAGGTCTGTTGATCATGCTTCAATTTGTATTCCTTTCATGTGGGGCGACAGCATGCTGGACATTGGTCCCCTATTTATCTTGCTGTGTTGCTTTCAACTTTGTCACAGCCCAGCCCAGCCCTGCATTGCTTTATTTATTTATTTTATTAAAGTATTTTTTTCTCTGTGATATTAGCTATTGTTTTTTGCGTTGATCACATTATTTATCTCCTCGAACAGGCAGTTAGTGGCTTGGCATAGGCCATTCTGCGTGGACCTGGAGGAGAGTACTTTCACCTACCTCCGCAGCTTCCTGGAGTGCTACTGTGATAGGATAGGGGAAGAAGTGCCCCCTGCCCCCTTCCCATCTAAGAGGTAAAATAGCCTAATGTAGTTTGTTCTGTAGGGCTCAGTAGGAGTGTATTTTGTAAGACCAAGGTTGTGAGTTCAGTTTCTAAAGGGATCAGAACGCTGTGTTTGGCTATGCCATTTTTACAAATAATCTTAAAATATGTACACAGTGTGCACCTGTTGTAGTACTCACTTTTGAGATGGAGGCCAATGTTCTTCCCGACAATGCATTAGCACAGATGCTTCTCTTGAGAGGCCTCCCCCCGGAGTGGATGTCTGGCACGAGTCATGCATTGGGAGCTGGAAGACGTGTGGCTTCAGTTGAAGGATCGTTTTTGCCTCTGACTTTTAAAGACAAACTCACTATATTTTTCTTTCTTTCCTCTTCACATACATTCTCTCTCTCTTTCCCTTTTCTCAGTTTCATTCACTCTCCCTTAATGTTCTGTTTTTCTCTGGCTCTTATTTCCTCTTCACTGTCTTTACCTTAAGATTCAGACTCATAATTTCTCTCTCTTGCCATTGATTTAAATTCTTTCTCTTTTCCCCTCACGCCTATTTCCTCTGTATTTTCCTCCACACTCATTCTCTATCTCTCAATTCACTTTCAGCGTAATACTCTTTACTGTTAACGAAATACTCAAACATCTGTTTAGGTGCTGCTAATATCTATGAGTATACAGTTTGCATACCCTTGGAGAATTCGTAATATATTTAACATTTGTAAAGAAAACATAAGGGAGTAGGCTAAACCCAAAATGCATGCACAGAATCATACTCAACAACCGTTGGATGACATCAAGTGACCAACAAGAAGAATGGCAAAAGGCAGCTGGGGTGAAGTGCATGGCGAGGATGTTTGGAAACATGAGGTCGTGTTTGCACGACTTCATGCAGTGCTGAAGTCGTGCAAAACTAGAAAAATACCCAAAGAAGAGCCAAGCTGAAGTTTGCAAAAAACTATAAGGATTTGACTGGAGTAGAGTAAGGTCATCTCTGATGAATCAAATTTTCTACTTTGCCCAACACCTGGTCATCTAGTGTTTAGATGGAGACCTGGAGAGGCCTACAAGCCAGTGTCTCGCAACCAAACACATACAGTGGATTTAAAACATTTACACACCCCTGTTAAAATGCCAGGTGTTTGTGATGTAAAAAAAATTATGTCAGAACTTTTTCCACCTTAAATGTGACCTATAATGTGAACAATTCAATTGAAAACAAACTGATATCTTTGAGGGGGAATAATAAAAAGTAAAAACTCACTAAATAACCTGGTTGCTTAAGTGTGCACACCCTTAAACTAATACTCTTTGAAGCACCTTTTGATTTTATTACAGCACTCTTTTTTTGGTAGGAATCTATAAGTAAAGCACGTTTTGACGTGGTGATGCTTCTACCACCATGCTTCACCATGGGCATGGTGCTCTTTGGGTGATGTATTGTTTTTGTGCCAAACATACTTTTTGGAATTATGGCCAAAAAGTTCAACCTTGGTTTCATCAGACCATAACACATTTTCCCACCTGCTTTTGGGAGACATGATGTTTGTTTTTTCAAACTTCAGCTGGGCTTGGATATTTTTCTTTGTAAGAAAAGGCTTCCATCTTGCCACCCTACCCCATAGCCCATTTATATGAAGAATACAGGAGATTGTTGTCACATGTAGCACACAGCCAGTACTTGCCAGAATTTCCTGCAGATCCTTTAATGTTGCTTTACCATTCTCCTGACTGATATCTTTCAACAATGAGATCCCTTTGATGCTTTGGAAGCTCTCTGTGGACCATGACTTTTGCACTGAGATGTAACTAAGAAAATGTCAGGAAAATCCTACTAGAACAGCTGAACTTTATTTGTGATTTATCAGTCACTTTAAATGATGGCAGGTGTTTAATGACTTCTATTTACCATACGTTGGAATGTGATTGGTTAATTCTGAACTCAGCCACATCCCCAGTTATGAGTGTGCACCCTCATGCAACCAGATTATTTTAAGGTTTTTATTTTTCATTTCCCCCCATGCAGATTTCAGTTTGTTTTTCAATTGACTTGTTCATTCAAATGATGTCAGAACTTTTCCCCATTGTAATGTATAATGGATAGGTAACATTAAATGTGGAAAAAGTTCTGACCTGATTTATCTTTGACTCATTCTTTTTAATTTCCAAAACCTGGAAGAAGATACAGGTCTGTGGGAGCCAGAAATCTTGGCTGTTTGTAGGTGACCAAATACTTATTTTACTGAGGAATTTACCAATAAATTAATAAAAAATCCTACAATGTGATTCTCTGGATTTTTTTCTTCTAATTTAGTCTCTCATAGTTGAAGAAAATTACAGGCCTCTCTCATTTTTTTTAAGTGGGAGAACTTGCACAATTGTTGGCTGACTAAATACATTTTTGCCCAACTGTACATACACTAATCAGCCTAAACATTATGACCACTGGTGGTGAAGTGAATAACACTGATAATCTCATTATCATGGCTCCTGTCAGTGGGTGGGATATACTAGACAGCAAGTGAACATTCTGTCCTTAAAGTTTGTGTCAGAAGCAGGAAAACAGGTGAGCGGAAAGAGCGGCTTTGACAAGGGACATATTGTGATGGCTAGACAACTTGGTCATAGCATATCCAAAACTGAAGCCCTTGTGAGGTGTTCCTTGTCTGCAATAGTCAGTACCTATAAAAAGTGGTCCAAGGAAGGAAATGTGGTTAACCGGTGACAGGGTCATGGGCGGCCAAGGCTCATTGATGCACGTAGGGAGCAAAGGCTGGCCCATGTGTTCCAATCCAACAGATGAACTACTGTAGCTCAAGCTGCTTAAAATGGTAGTGCTAGTACTGAGAGAACACATTGCATCGCAGTTTGTTGTAAATGGGGCTGCGAAGTCGCAATCCACTCAGTGTGCCCATGCTGACCCCTCTCACCACTGCTGAAAGTGCCTACATTGGGCATGTGAGCATCAGAACTGGACATCACATGGATGGACGAGTGTGTGTGTCGCTTACCTGGAGAACGCATGGTACCAGGATGCGCTCTTGGAAGGAGTCAAGGGGGTGGAGGCAGCTTGATGTTTTGGGCAATGTTCTGCTGGGACATCTTCGGTTCTACCATTTCATGTGGATGTTACTTTGATACGTACTACCTACCTAAGCATTGTATCAGACCATGTGCACCCCTTCATGGGAATGGTTTTCCCTGATGGCATTGGCCTCTTTCAGCAGGGCAATGTGCCCTGCCACTAAGCAAAAATGGTTCAGGAATGGTTTTGCGGAAGGTCAAGGTGTTGCCTTCAAATTCCCCAGATCTCAATCCAATGGAGCATCTGTAGGATGTGTGTGTGAGGGATGTGAGTGACTGACTGAGTACCCCTTGTTAAATATCGTAGTGGTTAGTGAAGCGGACCTGCAAACTAATACCCCTCATTATGAATTATTCCTTATAGTTTGTCTGAAATGAAACAGTTTACGGTTGTCTTGCGACTGTAGAATATTTCTAGGTATATCGTAGGTACAAGTAAGCCTATTACTGTCTAATAAGCTGTTAAAACAGCCAGTGGCAAACGCCATACAGTTTATAGACGCTATGATGGAGGTAAATTTAATAAGAATCTTATCAATTTTACACCTGGCTCACTGTACCAACCGATACTTCCCTTTGCTAATGGGTTCTACGGACGCTGTCTCTCTCAGTGTTATTTTTCGTGGAATGAGTGGTGACGTAGGATATAAAAAAAATTATTGTGCAGCAACTAAAAACATTTCACACTGGCATTGAAACAATTCTTATATTATCAGCAAAAGCAGTTGTTTGACAGGGAGCACCATGTTAGTCACCAGGTAACATCTCAGTGGTCTGGCCAATGTGCTGTGTGCCTGGGTTTGCCGCATGATGTAGGGAGTTTCTTGTTGCTAGTGTGAATATGTATCGTATTTTGATGTCAATAAAATGTAATTGTATTTACTACAATTTATGTTGTCAAAATATATTCCAATTCTTTATTGGTGTTGGCGATTTGAGGGAAATTACTGTTTTCACCCCCTCTAGGGATCACCACCAGTTCATCCTGCTGTGTATGAAGCTGCTGTCCATTCACTTGTCTCTAGCCCATGCTGGTGGCACAGGTGCCACAGTACTAGGGGCCCAAGGGAGACCCCTCCGAAACCTGCTTTTCAGGCTTATAGACACCAGTGTACCTGAATCAATAAAACAGGTATCACTCTCTTTCACCACATCAAAAAACAACATATTACCAATGTAAACACCTTGTGGTGAACACCTTGTCATAAACACCTTAGTGAAACATCCAGTTTTTTGATTTAGGACTGTCTTTCTCTCTGTTCCCAGGCAGTGATGAACACTCTGTCTGTTGGAGCGTCTCTGCTTTTGCCACCCCTTAGGGAGAGAACAGAACTGCTCCACTCCCTACTACCTCAGGGCCCAGAGAGTTGGGAGAGCCTCTCTAAAGGACAGGTAAATGAACCCACCATGTGTATGTAAATGTAGCACTTACTACAGGGATTTACTCTGGAAAAGATCATTTACTAAATTATTCATAAGTGAAATGTTTGTCTAACTTGAATGTAATTACAACAAATATGGGGTACTTAGAACATTATCCACTTATCTTATATGCTGCAGTAGTTTCTGAAAGTTGCAGATCTCCCCTTTGTGGCAGAGTACAACATGTCTGGTCTGTCTTACTATCTTTTATGGGCATACCGAGTTTTATGACCGCCCCAAGCGGGGATCACACCTCGTTCCGGTGTTGTGCCGAGATCATCCCCCCTGATGAAAATCTCTCCCGTTCGCATGAAAGCGCACTCTTGATATTCCTTGCTGCTACTCTATTCCTTGTTGAGAGGACAGTTCGACATACATATTTCACTGACATTCGTAGCAAAAAGCTTTAATTTAATTGTGTACATCAAGGCAGAAATCAACGACCATGCTTGGCTGTGCTTCATTCGATTTTTAAGGCAGATTGATCATGTGGGAAGGCACTGTCTGGAGTTCTGGTAGGCTATTTGTTTCAAGTGTATTACTGTAAACAAATTGTTGGCAAAATCGGTCATATCTCACATTTCTTATTCGATGAGTGTTTTCTATAGTGTAAGGATAATTATTCAGCCATCATTGCCCTGACATGTTCCTTTAATTTTCTAAATTATATTTATGATGTGCTCATATTGCAACTATGAAGTCAAATTAGGATAAGTACATTTTCTTGCCTGTCAAACACAATTTTAATGAAGTTTGGAGGAGGGGATAACTTAGTTTCCTGCCTGTCAAAATTGTCACCCCCCCCCAATCTTGGGATTGCAAAGTCTGGCAGACTTCATTGTCATTTTGGTAGCTCATGCTGACCACCAGTATCCTACAAAAAGTATTTGACTCCAGTCACAATTTTAAGACAGTTTTGGGGGGGATAATTATGGCAAGGACATTTTCCTGCCTGCCATTGATTGGCACCACTAAACAGAGAGCATTAAAAACATTACAGATGTATGTCAAACTGTGGAATGATGTAATTTACAAATGGCTCTTGACACCACTTACTAAAATAGCTGCCCAGATCTAGCACTTTTGTCTATCAATCCCCAATTGTTTTCTGATAATGTAGACATGTTTGGGAAACCATAGAATGTGTTATAGCAGAAAATAGCAATATTTGAGTTTTAGCCTGTCCATGAAACTATAGAAAGGATAAAGAAATGTTTTGGTGGCTGTTTAGCTTGTGCATGATTATTATTTTTTTTTCAAGTTATATTCTGATTAGTTCCTAAATCTCCCAGGTGTATTTTATACAGAATATCTTCACTGTGCATGTCTTGACAATATATGTGCAATGCAGTGCAAGATGCAGTGCAATCACCTACCCATATTGCTCATGAAGGATATATTCATTCATTGTGCTCAAGTACCATACCTCTGTATAGTGCCATGTCAAGTACCATACCTGAGTGTTCACAGTGTTCTTTATTGCTTGGAAAATATGCAAATCAATGACACCTGGATTGATATAGCTTCAAAAGCCAGCAATTCATTTAGAATAGCAAAAATGACAACATACATAAGTCAATCATTCAATGAATGTCACATTGTCTGGATGCCAAGATCTTTTACCCTAATTTATTTTCTCCATTCCATCAGCGGTTGCAGTTGGACATGGTTCTAAACAGCCTCCAAGAGCAGTCTCACGTGGCCAGCCTGCTGGGGTTCTCCTCTCCTGGGGAGTTGACGGCTGGTCCAGGCTCACTGGGTCCTCCCTTGGCTCGGACTTCTAGCTCTGACCTGCCCAGCCCAAACCCAGAGGCCCTTTACGACCACCTCCACCTAGCTGAGGTGCTACTTAAAACACTGCTGCTTAGCATCGGATTCTATACGGTACAAATTAATCTCCTAAAGACGTTCTATGTTTTGCTTTATTTTTTTTCTATCAGGGGTCCATGTCCAACAATTGTTGTCCTTAAACAATAGAACTGCCATGCCTTTTAGACCACCAGTATCTGACCGAGCTGAACAAAGTTTGGCATTTTCGCATTCGAAGCAGCATCGCCATTCAGCCAGAGCATCAGTTCGTCTACTGGGTCGTTGTCAAATTGTATATAGAATTGTCTTAAAAAAAGTACATCTTTGGTATTTTGTTTTGTGAATAATTATGTAGCCTAATTCATTTGTAGAATCTTAATCTTCAGTAAAATAAACAGAGAAAATTCCGAGAGATATGATAGGATGTGTGTGCGATTTAGTTTCTCTTTCCCTCCTAAAATGAAAAACGTTATTTGTAATACCTTTGTTGAATTGGTAATTGGTGACTGGTAAACAATGTCCTTGGTTTTTTGTTTTGATAAATAATAGTTTATACATTTGTAGATTTACATTTTAGATTTACATTTGATTAATTAGCCTACATGTTTTGAATGTGTGATAAGTAGCCTATATTGTTTGTATTATGTTTCAATAATAGTCTAATTGAGTTTTTGAATGGTAATTGAAATCTTGTATTTCATTTGTAAGTTCATTCAAATTAAACCAAGTTCTGATTCTTTATCCATTGACATAATGCATTCAATGAGGGTTGATTAGCACTTGGGTACTATTTGGGTACCAACGCTAAGTGGCGTGGGCTATTGGCAGATTAAGTAGGAAAACAGGGTAAAAAACAGGTTAATTGTCTCTATGTAGTTCTCTGTTTTTCACTTTACAATTCTGACAAAGGAACAATGTAATATAGAAGAATATAGGCTGAATATAGAGAAAATTGTGCTTTTGAGTCAGCCTGTGTGTCAGTCTGTGTGAAATGTTGTCTTAAATTTGTCTTATTCACATAATGTGTAAGCGCATGTTCCCTTTCACAGTACATGTTTAACTGAAGCCAGTTAACAGGATGCTAAGCATTACCTCTTTTAGTGACTCTGCATGTTTGTCCTGCAGGAGCGGGCATTTGGTGAGCTGGAGAAGAACAGTGACAAGCAGCAGTCCAGCCAACCCCAGAAGCAGACTGACCCTCCCTCTCACTTCCACCATCTTCTGTCAGCCTTGCACAAACACCTGTTGGCCCACTGCTACATCTACACCAGCACAGAGGTACAGTATGAGTTCTATTTAGCCATTATTCTATGCTGTTGTTCCCTTTTCTTGAGTTTAGATTTTGTACAGTCTCTGTACGTTATTGAGTCATAAGTTGAGTGCATGAGCTGGAAAGAATAGAGAAAAGTGATTGCAACGGCAAAAAAAGTGATTGCAACGGCATTTTGGGAAATACTTTCTTCTCCCAATGTGAGAAGCAAAATTCTTAATTATTTTGTTGTCTCGCCACTAGGATGACAGCAGTGTGACGTTGCTCCACAAGCACCTCTGTCTGCTTCTTCCCTACGCTGCTGAAACCTTTAGGAGGTCCACCATCTTACTGGAGGAGAGCTCCCTGGACAAACACGTCATCCATAAGCTACACAGTAAGAATATGCCTAATCCTACATGTCTTATTCATTCAACACATATACACTACCGGTCAATAGTTGTAAATATCTTCATTCGTTTTTATTGAAATTCACACAGTTTAATGTGTTAATGTACTCTGAAATTAAAGCATAGAACAAATAAACAATTGAATACAAAATAAATAATACAACCGTTTGTTTAACAATATGTAATGTAAATATTTGACTCATCAAAGTAGCCACCAAAGTGTTGTGTTTGCTATGCCCAATGTTTGTCCAATGGCGCTGGTTGATTTTTCCTTCTTTTCTCAGCTTGACAATGGCTTGCTTTTCTCCCATAGACAGCTCTCTGGTCTTCATGTTGGTTTATCCTCTTTAATAAGAAATGCAGTCTTTATAGGTTTTAACCAAGGATGGAAACTTAGACTAGTCATGCAGAGCTATTTAATGTTTGAACAATCAACCTAAAAGGCAACACCTAAGCAACAAGAAACATCTGTCAGTTTGCTCACTTGACAAATGGGTGGGTTTAATCAAAGGGTGGTATGTCCTGAGTTGTTTAACACATTTAGATGTGAATAGCAGGAAATGAAAGCTGAAATTCTGAACTGTTGTCTCATACTCATCTTTTGATCTTAAACTCAAATGTCTTCAGTGAAATACAAAAACAATCATTTTGGTGGGGACTTGCTGGCAATTAACTAGGCAATTATTTATATTTTTTATTTGAGATGGAGGGGTTATGTGAGTTGTTTTAAATGTTTTGGTGTTGAGTGGTTAGGTGTATTTGCTTGAATCTAACAGAACATTGCAGTTATGTCATTTATACTGCAGGGCGATAATTAGGTCATCATCTAATCATCATCATACTTATAATTATTCCTCCAACTCTGCAGCCTAAACGGTAAAAGCAATAAACACGAAACAAACTCCCAAACATCCCACATTTTCAAACTCTGGTTGCTTGAGCAGACCTTTTTGATAGCTATTATAGTTTTTATACTATGTCATACTTTAATGGAGCCACCAATATATTTAAATTGTAAGTTTTCATAGACTTGAATGGTAAAAAGTAAAACATTCTAGATGCCTACATTTTTTCAAGCTAGTGCAAACCAACGCCAGGATGTTCAGTCTGGCCCAACTTGAGTTGCTTTTTTAATTATAAACATTAATATATTGCATGAATTAACATGTATCAATGAGAGCCAAATTAATAGAGGTTTCAATTCAAAGTGTTCATGCTTTTGGGCCAGTCAACGTTTGATAAAAATGTTAAGGTTTGAGGCTATCCTAAATAAGAATTATATTGTATGTTTATAAGCAATTGACCATATAACTTTTTTATTATTATAGGGGATTTTAACATCCACATAGATGATAATAATACCCTTTGTCACCAATCTTGTTTGTAACGTTTATGGACAGGATATCGAGGCGCAGTCGGGGTGGGGAGGGATTACAGTTGGTGGGCTGGGGATCTTATCGCTGCTTTTTGCAGATGATGTGTTCCTGATGGCATCATCAGTCTGTGACCTCCAGCACTCACTGGACCGGTTCGCAGCCGAGTGCGAAGCGGTTGGGATGAGGATTAGCACGTCTAAATCTGAGGCCATGGTTCTCAGCAGGAAACCGATGGAGTGCCTCATCCAGGTTGGGAATGAGGTTTTATCCCAAGTAAAGGAGTTCAAGTATCTCGGGGTCTTGTTCGCGAGTGAAGGAAAAATCGGAGCAGCGTGGGTGGTAATGCATTCGCTTTACCGCACTGTTGTGACGAAAAGAGAGCTGAGCCGGAAGGCAAAGCTCTCGATATACCGGTCAATTTTCGTTCCTACCCTCACGTTTGGTCATGAAGGTAGTATTTGACACTAGATCATAGAACACTTCTAGATAGGCTGGAACATTTGGTAGGACTCTCCAGGAGTCTTATCTGGCTGGCCAGAGTTACTTTGTCACCATTGGAAAACATGAATCTGATAGGGTTGTTATGACATGCAGAGTTCCTCAGGGATCAGTTCTCGGACCGCTTCTGTTCATTGTCTGTATGCTACCTCTGGGCCAAATTCTGCAGAACAACAACATTAACTACCATAGCTATGCAGATGTATTCAAATATATATGGCTCTCGAACTGTATGACAACAGCTCAATAGACTCACTGTATCACTGTGTAGAGCACCAAAATACCTGGATGAACCAAAATTCTCTACAATTGAACCAAGATAAAAGAAAGATTATTGTGTTTGGCAACTAGGGCCCTAAAAACCAGGGAGCAAGTACATAATCTTGGTGTTCTGATATACTCAGACCTCCCATTTAAGTCATATCAAAGCGTTCACTAAAACAGCATTCTATCATCTTAAAATTAGATAAAAAATATAGGGCTTGGTGTCCCAAAAAGAGAAGAGAGAGAAGCTCATCTGTGCTTTTATTTCTAGTAATGCCTCTAAACCGGTCTCCCAAAAAGACCGTAAAAACGCTGCTGCTCATTCAGAATGCTGCTGCTACAGTATCTTAACCAGGACCAAGAGAACAGAGTTCTTAAATCTTTGCACTGGCTACGAGTCATTTTCAGAATACATTTTAAAGTGGTGCTTTTTAGTTTCTAAATCACTGAATGTTTTGGGCCTCAAATACAGGTTATGTACCATTTGGGGCAAACACATTCTGATATGTTTGAAGAATATAAACAAGCAGTGCTCTTAGATCCATGAACTTGGGTCAGCTAATAGAGCCAAAAGGCCAGACTAAACATGGTCATTCTGCATTTAGCAGTTATGCCGCACGCAACTGTAATAAACTACCAGAAGATCTTAGACCTGCTCCAAACATTTACATTTTTATATCGATGTTAAAAAAAATCACTTCACACGCCTATGACTGAGCACTTAAATGTACCTGCACTGTTTAGCCTTACAGCTTTTATAGATTCCTAGGTTTTTCTCATGTTTTTATTCTATTTCTATTTGCTTATTCAATGTTTAATTATTATCATGTGGTTTTAATGTTTTCTTTTGAGTATTTGTTTTTATGCCATTGTATTTATATCTTTTCTTTCTTTGTTAAGCACATTGAATTGCTTTTATGTATGTATTATATAAGTAACCTTGCTTGCTTACTAGGCTGTATTGAACTATTCAAGCTACAGTTGTGAAATCTGTGATAGTTAAAGCTCAAAAGTTTTATCAATGTAATGTGTGCTAATTTATGCTAATTACACTCACCAACAGTATCTTATGAGCCTTGAAAAATACAGTCTCCAAACCTATCAATAGGTAAACACTTTCTAAACATTTACACTTTTTGAACAGCTAGCTTTCTTTGGGAAATGTACTTGCCTAGGTCTATTCTACTTTTTCATTGTTTTCCAAACAGGGTCTGTGACCATGTTATCCAGATTTTGTTTACTTTTGATTCGCCACTACATTCTAAATTCAAAAATGGTCAATTTAAAAGAAAATGAATGTATTTCATTAAATATGTTTTTGTATTCACGGCAGGGTTTACGTTAGTTGGCAAATGTTGGATTTTTGCTGGTATCAGGTGTACGGTGTCTCCATTGTTCTTACCTTGTGTGTCGCTTTGGAGGTGGAGTCATGGCAGTTTTCCTGTGATGTCACTATGGGTGGGTAGAGGGTACTATCTGCAGTGGAAAACCAACTGAGGCAGTCCGTTTAAAGTTAGGATCCTTTATAAATTTCCTATGTACTCGCCTCTCCCCTGAGCATTGGGATATGCTAATTGTCCCGAATAAGAATGCGTAGGGCTGATTCAGTTGTGGCTTATCATTTTTTTTGCTGTATATAGCCATAAAATGATTGTCTATTTATTATTTGCATTTGTGTGGTTGCATGCCATATCCTATGGACACAGTTCCAAAGATGAATCTGTTTTCTCCATGTGTGTCTTGTTTTTTTCAAGGATAGCTCACCTTATGTGTTTAATTTCATCCAATATATCTTTTTGCTTTTTATTTAGCACAATAATCGGGTAAGCATTATTGTGCTCACTTTAAGAGCCTACGTCTGAAGACGCATCATTTTTTCAAGTTCATTGTCTTTTTGTCACGTTGCATAAATGTATTATACAGTTGTTTTCCTTATTTAACCCATATGTAATCTAATAGCATAACCGTTTTTTGGCAGAATGTGCAGTGGTTCATGTGTTTACTGTATGCTTTGCGTCATTTCAGGCTAATTACATAACGGATCAGTAACAGCATTATAAAAATGTTGACTATCTGGATATTCTAAAAGGTTTTTGGATAGTATTTGAATAGTGAAATTCTTTCAAATGTCTATCCCAAATTTCAGGTTAGATACTGGTCTTTGGGTGGTCCCACAGTTGGTTAGTATATTCCCTAACAAAAACAACATCATAGAGGCAAAGGAACAAACATTCCGTGCACTTTTCAAGGCTTTGAATATCCCCCAGAACTCAGTTAAGTCTGTTATTACCAAATGGTTAAAATGCCTGAGCTGGACTATAGTGTGCATAAGGCAACTAAAGCAGGCTTCTTGACAAAAGTGGCCTTACTGGGAGTGGTAAAGTGAAAACCTTGTCTTGTTTGACACAAATCTAACCCTGCACATCTTCTTGAGATCATTGGTGGGCGCATCATGCTATGGGATTTCTTTGCAGGAAAGCATGTGAAGATAGAATGCCAAATGGATGCAGCAAAACAAAGAAATCCTGAAAGAACACCCACTTAAGGTTCCTTGGGACCTGGGATTAGATACATTTTACAGTTGCACAATGACCTACTGGAGTAGTTTAAAAGCTAAAAGTTAAATGTCCCAATCAATGCCTGGACCTCAATCCATCTGATAATATATGAAGAGTTGAACGGGACTGTTCACTAACGGTCCTCTGCAATAGAGCTGGGTAAAATGTTAATTTTTAATTGTTTGTTGACAGTCCTTTGCAGACAATGACTGCTTGAAGTCTGGAACGCACGGACATCTCCAAATACTGGATTTTCTTCTATGTGATGCTTAGCCAGGCCTTTTCTGCAGCTGTCTTCAGTTGTTGTTTGTTCATAGGTCTTTCTGCCTTAAGTTATGTCTTCAGCAAGTGAAATGCATGCTCGATCGGGTTGAGATCAGGTGATTGACACAGCCATTGGCATGTCAATCACAGCAAAAATAAATCTCCTGGGTTGCTTTCGCAGTATGTTTTTGGTCATTGTCCATCTGTAAAGTGAAGCGCCGTCCAATCAACTTTGCTGAGATTGGCTGAATCTGAGCATACAACATATCCCTATACACTTCAGATTCATTCGTCTGCTTCTGTCTTCTGTCACTTCATCAATAAACACTAGTGACCCAGTGCCATTGGAAGCCATGCATGCCGATGCTATTACTCAGCCTCCATTGTGTTTTACACATGATGTGGTATGTTTTGGATCATGCGCCATTACAAGCCTACTCCATACTTTTTTCTTCCCATCACTAAAAAGCTATTAACAGCTTTTTAGTCAATTGTCCAATTACTTTTAGTCCCTTGAAAAAGAGGGGGCTACATATTAGAGAGCTGTAATTACTAAAACCTTCCTCCAATTTTGATTTGAAAACCCTCAAATTAATGCTGAGACTGCAGCTTAAGCCCATGTTCATTATTTAACTGTAACATTAAAATGTTTTGGTTAACAACCAAAGTAACAAAACTAATGTTATTTTCCAACTATTTCCTGACCTACCTGTATGTTTGTATAATCGCAATCATTAATTCCTAATTGCAACCAGAATCGTAACTCTCAAGTCAGAAAAGTAGTTAAATAAAACAAACA
Source organism: Esox niger (assembly GCA_016801105.1). Classification (NCBI taxonomy): domain Eukaryota; kingdom Metazoa; phylum Chordata; class Actinopteri; order Esociformes; family Esocidae; genus Esox; species Esox niger. The sequence continues at coordinate 23,368 of JACXGJ010009357.1, forward strand.
GGTTAAAATGTCACTCAGCAGTTTGTGTAAAGGCAGATCCCAATCGATTTAAGATTGTCTAGGCAAGAATTCCAATTAATTGGAAAGTTAGTCTTTTTACCCAGGCTTATTATTTTGATGGGCCTTTAGCAATTTAGCAAAGAGGAAAGGTCAATGTTGTGTCCAGATGTATTAAGCTGATAGAAAGTAATCAAAATGATCTATTGGCTGTAATTGCTGCCAAAGGTGCTTCTTCCAAATTCCAAAGATTGTGAATACTTTTTTTTTTCATGAGAAACACCCTGGAAATGTTCTGTACATATGCATTGTGTGCACAATTATAAGGCAGGTGTGTATTCTGATTGTATCATAATTTTAATGGACTTTTTCCAACTCCAAACCATATAAACTTGAATGCTCTTTGGATTGAATTTTAATGTAAAATGTATTGGTGTAATGAGGGAGGGTGTGGCAACAGTGAAAAACACCTAATATCTAGGTGCGCGTAATTATTAGGCAGCTTCGTGACCTAAGGTAAAATGGGCCAAAAAATAAATTTAACTGACACTGAAAGGTCAAACATTTTAAAATGCTTTACAGAGGGATGCAGCAATCTAGAAATAGCTAAACTATTGAGTTGTGACCATCAGACAATTACAGGTTTTGTTGCAAATACTCAAATAATGCATGGAAAATATGCAAATTAACTGCAACATTTTTGATAATGGTTAAATGTGAAGCTACCAGGAACAACTTATCCTCCAGTGCCATCATATTCCAGAACTGCAACCTACATTGAGTATCCAGAAGTACAAGGTATCAAGTGCTCTAGAGACATGGCCAAGGTCAAGAAGGCTGAAACACGAACACCACTGAATAAGATTTGAAATGAGATTGGGCAAAGAAATACCTAAAGACAGATGAAATGAGAGTGACTCTTGATGGACTTCATGCAGGACAGTGCCTCATCACATGCATCCAATTATTCCACTGCTTGGCTACCCAGCAAGGGCCACAAAGATGCTTGTATAATGACCTGGCCCCCTGACTTAAATCCTATTGAGATTTTGTTGGCACTTTTCAAACGTGAGATTTACAGTCAGGGAAGACAATACACCTCTTTGAACAGCATTTGGGAGGCTGTGGTTG